>VNJY01002531.1:0-45832 GCA_008042715.1 Drosophila bocki
TACATGTGTAAAACGACATACACCGGTAAATTTCGCGGAAAAGAACGCACACACACAAAATAATTTATACATATGTATGTACATCCCAGCACATAGCATTTTGAGCATTTTAAAAAAGTATCTTGGTGCTTGTTTTTCAGGTGGGAAAGTAAGTTGGAAGAATTCCCACTACTTTTAATTATCTTTAAGCACAATGTGCATTTCGCTGTAATTCCATTGAATTCAGAATAAAATTCTTTTGCCGCACTCATAATCACACGCGTCTCTTTTTTCATGTTTGGTTTAAGAGTGACCAAATATAAAAATATCGGAAATATCATCTCAAAAAAATATCATTATCGCCTATTTTTGCCCAAAAAATATCGCGATGATAATATTTTTTTTAAGAGAAAAAATATCGATATTTTGATATTTTGATATATTTCCGACATCCCTATTAAAAACAAAGCTGGGTGGCCCTCTAAAACAATCAAGTAAGTGAAAAAAAGCTCTGACCACTCTTAACTTAATTTGGAAATTCATTAAATTTTAATAAGCGGCGGCGGCAGTTCATTTGTCAAGCGAAACCAATTTGCAATTTGTATTTATTTTGCCTTAATGAAGCGAGGAGCGAGCTTTCCTCCAAACTGATAAACAAATATGAGAGCCGCAACAGCTGTGGGTATACCCAGACCCCCGAAAGAATTTTGGGGACGACACAATTCCATCCACAACTCTGAGTTCGAGTTGGAGCTACCTTGTTTCGATTGGGAGAAAAACTTGCCCTCAGCTAAGGCCAAATTATGGTTTCGCCTTTGGTTTGTTTTTGAGCAAAAATTTTCCACAACATTTTTTTGGGGGCTCCTGCTACCTACTAATTTTGTGCGATACAAAAGCAAAATGTATGTAATTTCCCTGGAGCGAAATTGACATAAGCAAACGTAAAAACGCCAACAGGCATATATGACAAAAAAGGGGACGAGTGGGTGGGTGGGTGAGTGGGCGAGGGGCTGGCAACATGGCTTCAATCATTATTCATCATCCATCAACGTTGCGAATTTTCCTTTCCTTTTATTATATACATATCTTCCTTTCTTCGGCCCTGTCCCCCCAGTCCCTTTTTGGCAGGCAAATGTGCAAGTAAAAATTGCGAGAAAAAAGAGGAGTGAAAAAATAAATGAAAATTGTTGCCGCCGGGGCACTTTTGCAGGGCGGCGACGACGACTAATTCGGGAACGGAGTATAAATTATCATCATGGAAAACAAGTGGAAAATGTCATTTATCATATTTTCGGTGCAGCCAAAAGGCGACAGTTGTGGCAACAAAGGCCCCGGCTTGTCAGCTCTAGTGGACTATGAACACAGCATCATCCGCCCGCACCCCCAGGGCCCTTTATACCACGCACAATCACAGCAAACATACTTAGTTGCCCACCACAGTTGTCCATATGGATATATCAGTCAGAAATTAATTCATTATTTCCCCAAAAACGGAAAAGTTGAATGAGAAATTAGTGATTTGCCGACGTGGCTAGAAAGAGGCCTGTCAGAGACTTTAATATAAATATCAAGTAAATTATATTATGAAATATTTATAAATATAATTAGACAAGTAGACAGAATGTTAATTAATAAAAATATAATTATAATATAATACAAAATTATAAGAACCCCTTTATCCTTCAGACCTTCAACCAATTTTCCTTTTTTCTATAGAAACATATTGTTGAGTTTGATGTTGATAACAATTTACAAGGTTTTCACGTGAAATTTGTATATCCTTCCAGGGTATTATAATTGTAGTCTAGCTCTTCCTCTTTTTCTTATTATTATTTGTATTTTTTTGTGGGCCACAGTTAATTTCTATTTTATTTGATGAAGATATTTTTCCTGCTTTAGATTTTTCTTTGCCTTTTTTTTTGCTTTTCTCAGACTTCAAAGGAGAATTGATAGGTGGGCCAGAGGGCGGCCTGGCGAACTTCATTAACATTTTTATGATGCGCCTTGGCAACCGCAAATGTGGCCAGAGTTCGCGGAAGGAAGATCTCCTTCCCTGGCCAGGACACTTTAAGGAGCTGTTTGAGCTGCCGCAGCAGCCTTGGCGCATTTTTCGCGCTCGCCATTATGATGATTTTTTATCTAACTGTTTTTTTGTTTTTATGTTTGCCTTGGCCCCATGATGAGCCAGGAGCTGGGGCTTTTAGAACAATGAGGCAGTGTCCTTCGCCTGCTTTCGGGCCACCTGAGCCATGAGCCATCCAGTGGGCTACGAGCCATGACCAAAACAAAGCCATTACACTTATTTGTTGTCTATGCTGCGCTCTCTCTAGTAATTTACACAATAAACATTGACAAAGGAGCCGTCGTCCCCTCTCAAATGAAGCGAGTCCTGTAGACTACACCAAGTCAGAGGGTCGTTCAGTTTTCATCTTGGATGCCTCCTTGGGTGGATTTAAGAAAAGGCTGTGTGATACCCTGAACACTAGACACATGCACAGAGAGATGGCGTTTTATTTTTGGGAATATAAGAATATTAATACGATTTTATGGAATATTATAAAGTTAAAAAATATAGTTGGCCTTCTCAAGAGATTTTAAATTGATTTTGGAGTCTATTTCCTTAAGCTTTAATAGGTTTTAAGAGTATTTTTTAGGGTTCAAGCAATTTCTTTGGTTTATTTAAAGAAGCAAGTTTACTTAATTATATTTTTCTGATATTTCTTATATCTCCTACATTTTCTTAGTGTTTCATATATGGCTATTTGTTTCGTTGGAGCATCTAACAATGCCTGTCCTCACCTTGGTCTCAAGTTCTCAGTGGCTGCAGCTATCCGAGACTTGACTTCACTTCAATTTCTCCATGTTTGCCGTTCGCTTTATTTTCTTATAGCTCGCTTTGAGCAAGGACCCTCCTTGACAGCCTCCCCAACACCCACTCCCCTTCGACATCTTGCTAAGCGTTTTCGACTGCAATCACGACTTTTCCGCAGCTTTCGAGTGCCATTTTTTACGCTCCTTCTGGCTCCTTGCTCTTTTCCCTCCAAGGCTGGGAAAAATGCAGCATGACAATGTAGATCCTTGTTGGGGAGGTGACTTCTGCGGGTTAAGAATGCAGAGTGGGTTTTTTTGGGGGGTGTCGATATACTGCCTGCAGATTGCCGGCAAGTGTCAATTGTCTTTGGGAAAAGCAGAAAAGGGCCAGAAGGAAGTCGAGCGTGTGAGTCAGTCGAAGGAGAGCCACAAAGGTGGCTGGGATGAACTTGACTCCGGTCTTGACTGGCCCAAAATACCAGGAAGGATCGTAAAATCTTTAAGCTGAAGGTAGTAAAAATGTCGAAAAATTAAGTTACTGCTGGGAAATTGAAATAGATCTATTTTCTCGGGTTTAAGTGAGGATAAATTATTATTTCAAGTCTCATATATAGGATTATCTTTATCCTAAAATCCAAAGTATTGTTTCTTTCCTGAATTGATCTTAACTCTCTGCTTGTCCCTCAGCGGGTGACCTGTAATCCTATCAAAAGCTGCCTACACACTTCGTTGATTGCATTAGGCCCTCCCAATTACCATTAGCCCAGCTCTCTCTCTCTCTATCCTGGTTTCATATTTAATTAGTGACCTCAAAGTTGACCCTGTAACCTCCATTAGCCAAATCCTGCGGCAGGCTGCGGTTGAACTGCTTCGCATCTCGCTCAATATTTCAATTTCGCGCTACACTTTGTCTGGCAAATCAATGGCCTCGCATCGTGTCCTGAAACTGGCCAATAGAGGTGGCTTTCCAATGGTTAACTTGACTATATTTCAGCCAAAAAATAAAGTTAAATTTTAGATTAAGTTTATGCCAAAAATATGGGCAAAATATTTACAAACAATTTACTTTCAAGCCTAAAACAAAGACTAAACCTTTACTGATTTTCATTGAAAATTCTACTCTTTACATAATTTATAATTATATGTTGTTGTTTTTAAATTTATTTATTTATTTTTTTAATATATATTTTTACACCAACTTTATTTTCCTTAACTATATTCCTAGCTACACAGCTGTCATCACTGCTGACCAGTTAGGAAAATCACCAACCAGCTGCAAACGGGCTAGTGAGTTGCCGGAGGTCGTGGTGGCATCCGGCATATGTGAGGGTCCAGTGCCTCCTACTCTCTCATTCTCCTAGCTGCCATATCGTGGCATGGCATGCCTCAGATGCCGGGGCATACGGCTTGCAAAAAAAAAAATATAGTATAAATGCCAATAGTTTTTGCCGAACGCCGTGGGGCCCAAAGCAAAGCATTTTTTAGCGCCAAAACCTCAAAACATCAAAAAGCAAACACGCTGGGGCACGCAGCATATTGGCCACTGTGACCGCGACCAGGACTTTGGCATTTGGGTGAAGGTTGCACACACACACACAGGGGGGCAGCAGGGTTGGCGATAAATTTGTGCATGCCGCGCATAGATTTCCAACCTATTCCGCAACCATGAAGGGAATGTGTGCTGCCTTTGTAGTTCACTTCACTTTTTTTTATGGTAATTTTTCATTTTTATTTTGGTGTTTTTCACGGCGGCTTCTGTGGGTTGGAAAACGGCTCAAAGTGCTGGCTGATTAACTTTATGAGCTACGTGCAGCTTTTAATGGCCAGTAATGCCGCGCGTCCTTATCGACCCCGCGGATGTCTCAAGTGTAACATTGCGAGCACTTTAAATTTATGCAGGACACCGATGCACCAGCGCCTCGACTCTTTTGCCCGACTTTATTTTATTTTATTTGCATTAATCACGTCGCCGGGGCGACGCTATTGAAAAATATATTTGCCTGCTGGGAAATTTCTCGCTCTCGCTCGCTGAGCACAGCACAAAATGCACAAGGACGAAGTGTGTTTCGCGTCCTTCTTACTGCGACCTGCATCCAGCATCCAGCATCCAGCATCCTGCGTCCTGCGTTCTGCGTCCTGCGATCTCGCAACTGCATACGGCTGAAGCTCGCTTTGGCTGTTAATGTGAAAACGATGGCAGCAGGTTTTTTGGCTGCCAAAAGAAGTGCCAAAGAAAAATTGCAGAAAAATATACGGATATACTTACCTACCTGTACATATATACAGTCGATTCAGCAGTTTGTATATAAATATGTGCACAAGGAATAAAATTTCTTTAATATTTTGTTATAAAGAAAAAAGTAAGAATATATTTCGTTTTTTTTTTTTAATATTTTCTAAGCGAGGTAGAGCTCTTTCTTTTAAAGTAAAAGCCAACATAACTCTATAACTATTTTTATAAATTTAATAACCAATGAAAATCTTAATTTAAAATCTACATACATATTTTCCTCTGTGCAGGTAGTCGCACTTGCACTTTGTATTGTAAGGATTTCCCTTCCGTAAGCTGCAAATATTGTAGCAACATTTTTATTGAGGTTTTGTCTGTTTGCACAACAAAGGCAAAGGGGGGAAAGTATTTCTTTTTCTTTATGGCAAAAGGAGGAGGAGGTGGAGTTGCCTTGTATAATTTCAATGTAAAATTACAGCAGCAATGGTACTTTCGTGGCGGTTGGAGAAAAGCAAATGCATTGAGGCGCAGATACACAAAAGCCACCGTGGCGTATGCGCAATTATTTAAAAAGAATAAAAATAAGTAAAAACTGTGGTGGCTCCTGCCTCAGATTGAGGCTGTGCAATGCGAAGATAGAGCTCTTGAGCCCAGAACAAAATTCCCTTCAAGTTGGATTCGAACAAATTCGAATTTAATGCATTCGATTTTATTTTAAAGGATATTTTCGGGGGTAAAATTTAGGTTGACATGAAAATCTATTGTGGATTTTGGTTGAAAATAGATAATGAGGCATTTATAAAATTATTTTAAAGAGAGAATGGATACTGAGGAATTTTCGGAATAATTTTAAAAAGAAAATAGATACAAATTATATAAATTTAAAAATGCAATTATTATTTAAAAACCAAAAATTCTTCTCTTTGCAATAACTTCC
This sequence comes from Drosophila bocki, assembly GCA_008042715.1. Lineage (NCBI taxonomy): Eukaryota > Metazoa > Arthropoda > Insecta > Diptera > Drosophilidae > Drosophila > Drosophila bocki. The sequence goes on from VNJY01002531.1 coordinate 5,958, forward strand.
CTACATTCTCAGGGATATATATACTTTAAAATCAAAATAAAAAAGGTAATATTAAAGATTTAAAAACCGCTTAAGAGTCACACATAAGGCTTGAGCCTGGCCAAAATCCTTTCAATCCTCTTTTCTCCTGTGAGAAGGATTAAATGTCATTCAAAAGGCGATGAAAGAATATTCTAAAGTCAAGGCGGCTTAAGAATCCACACCCAGCAATCCAGCAATCTCTCCAGCGGCGTCAAATCTCCTCCGACAGCTAATATGCCCCGTCATATTAATATTCAAAAAGTGAACAAAAAGAAAATTGCCAGATATGTGAAAATCTTTTGTGTGTGTTGGCAGGCAGCGTTAAATCCCTTCCCTCTCACACAGACACACATGTGCATTTTAATTTGTTTCATATTGCAACGTTTTGTTTAAATGCAGCGCGCTTTGTTCTTGGCGCTCTTGTTGTTTGGCTTTTTGTGTTTGTTGTTCGGCTCTTGCAGGCGTTTTATGAAAATTCAATTGTCGGGGGGAAAATAGAGAGAGAGCTGAAACTGAATCAGAAAACAGAGTACAGAGAACGGGTAACGGGTAACGGGTAACAGGAACAGCGACATTGGCGGAATCGGCAGCGTCTCTGCATATTTGGTTGAAATCGTTGCCTTTCACTGTTTGCCATTTCAATTATGTGCAACGCGGCGTATGCACAATGTTGTAATGAAATGGGCACACATTTTCCCCATCCGCTTTCAACCATTTCCCAGGCGTAACGCATAAATATTTTGGCCAGCAATAGCCGACGGGGCCCAATTGGGCAAAGAGTTGCCATTTTTCTCTTCTCCGCTGTTTTTTGAGTCCACTTGGACTCTGTTATTTAAAAAGGCATTTCGGCGTCGCAACAGTTACAGCTGTTTCTGCATAGTGTTAAAAGTTCATGCATATTTATGGTGTCATTCATATTAAAAAAAACGAGCTCCGAGTTGGAGTTGGAGCAGGGAAACGCATTTAAACGGCCTCCTGCAACAGGGTAACTGCCTTTGCCAGGACCCTGGAACTGACCAAAAGACCAGTTCAAATGCGGCTTGAATTAAAACAGTTTGCATTTGGAAATTTTCAATCGTCTCACTTACATTTGCTGAGCTTCGAAAACAATAAACAAATGGTTATGGTGCTGGCATTTTAGCATTTTTAAGGTTGTTTATTATTTTACAAGTTACAAGAAAACAATAAAAATTTGTTTTGAATTATTATTCCATTCAAAAGCTTGGAGAGTAGTGAAACAGGTGTTTCCCAACCCATATGTAATATGTATATATTCTTGATCAGCATCAACAGACAAGTCTATCTATCTATGTCCTAAAGGTACACATTTTTTCGATTTCTTCAAAATATTACAATGGGTTAAATTGTTTTTTAGCAAGCTGCCTTGTTTATGGCTCTTTTTTATGGATCTTCCTTACCTTTTAAATTTTTAAATAATTTTTAAATTTTAAATGTTTGTTAACCCTATCCTTTATTCTTTTATTACAATTATTTATGGCATCACTGCTGTGACCCCAACAAATTAAATGCAGCTCTCTCTCTCTGTGAAGTCTTTTGTTGACCATGGCTCTTTGCCTTCGGTTTGTCTTCCCCGTGCATCATAGGGCTTATTTTTGCAAAAGTTGCCTTTGGCTATTTGCAAAGTTCGCAGCAAGTTGGGGGGCAGTGAGCATCCGATCCCCAGTCACATCCACCATTAGCAGCTACTTTTCAATGTGGTTAGCTGGCAAACAAAGCGTTGCACATTTGCGCAGATAAAGTTCTGGCTCAATACGAGGGGAAAAGGGGAAACTGTGGAAAATAGTTAAAAATATGTAAAAGTATTTCGAATTTTTCCTTTCTCCTATTTTTTTGCCTTATTTTATTTACCAAAAAGTTCGGATGAAATGCACAACAAAAGTTGCCCCTGGAAAACTCCCCACATAGTAAAAGTTAATTGCATGTGTATTTCTGTGTGTGTGTGTGTGTGTATGTGTGTGTGGAAACTAACTTTTTAGGTAAGTTTAAAAAGCGGTAAGAGAGGGGGGGTAGTAGAAGGTACTCGGCAATAATTAAACACACATTTTATGCTGCTAATGAAACATTAGTTGTTTACATTTAATTTGCTATTTAGCACCCAAAAAGAGGACTCCGCTTGCATCAGTCGATGACGAAAAGAAAACTTCACCTGGCGTCCAGTTATTCAGGTTTTTGTGAAGCTTTTCTAAAAGTACACCGAGGAAAATATAAAGTAGACAGGAAAATACTTTAAAAAAATAAAGAAAAGATTTGAAGAAAGGTAGCTAAGTTCTTAAAAGTTTTCCTAGTGTTTAGCTTAATAAATATAATTTTTAATATTTTTCAGAATAAGAAAATATTAAAATAAAAATAAAAATACATAGTTACCAAGTAGTTTTAAAATTATTTTGGAATTAATATAAGACATACAAATTTATAGAAAATCATAGCTAAAGAACAACCTACTTAATATTATAAATAGAACCAATATTTTTAGAATTTTTACAACTAAAAATTATTCAAATTAAAGTCACCATCTTAAAGATAAATAATAATTTTAAAAAATTAATTTATTTTCTATTTTCAACAAAATATCTACAGCCCAAAGCAACGATTATTATTATTTTTTGTTTGGCAATCAACTGCGCTTCATTGCCTTTGGCTGGCGTTCGGCCTTTTTGCCTTTGATTTGTTGATTTTCCAAAACGGGTGAAAAGAGAGATTTATGAACACACTCGGAGGACTCAGGACTCGGACTCTGAATAAAGTTGCTTGTATTTTGGGCCAACAAAAGCCGCTTATATATGCAAAATTTTCCAGCTTACACACGAAAAGTTGCTTCGGCTACCAGCTTAGGTTTGTAATTTATTAGCTTGATAAAAACAAATGAAGAAATAACAAGAAATTCTACAATAAAACCAGGCAGCCAGCAAATATGCATTGTGCAAATTTGACTATGTGCAAAATCGTTGCAAAATTGAAATGGTTATAGGTATATATTTATATGTATGTGGTGAAGAATATACAATGGTAGACAGCAAAATGTAAGCTTTAATTTTAAGAATTAAAATGGTTAAAGTTAATTATTTAAAATTTTAGAGAATTTAATGCTTATAAAAAAAGGGATTAAATTGTATTATTTAGAAGGGAAAAAACGGTTAACTAATACTCCCTAAAAATAGGAATAAAATCTATTAAAGTTATATTAAAATGTAAGAGAATTTACTGTGATTCTTACTCTGAAATAATACTTCCTAAAAAGAGAGACATTAATTTAAATTTTTATAAAAACCAAGGCTATAAATTATTCCATTAAAGACCTACCTTGATTACCATTATCTCAGCCTTAACTATATGTATCTATTTCCTGCTTTTTCTTTCATTTGACACACTTTCCCCCTTGGAAACTGTGAAATCTTTCATTTACTTTGATTTGCTGCCAATATCTCTCAATCATCTCAAGGCAGAGGGGGGTGGGGGCTGGCTGGTAACCTCAGCTCTGAGGTTTTGTAATTTATGAACTTCCGGCGCTGCACAGTGACTCACATTTCGACATTGCACATTAGTTACCGTCCTTGGCAACATTTTTTGGCGAATTGCATGCAGCGATGCGTAAATTTCACTTATGAGCATGTGTGCTGGCTGTGGTTTTCTGAGGCAGGAAGAAGAAGGATTTCCACCCAAAAAATATTAAAAACGGCAAATCAAAGTGCTACTCTATGCCTGCCTACACATATTTTCGGGCAAATGTTTGCGGTTGGGAACGATCCTTTTGCCGGATTACTTTCATGTGGCTGCAGTATGTAACTCCTCCTCCTGCTGGTCCTTCTCAAATAAAATGGAAAGCCTGAAAATATTACAGAAAATTTTAATGGATTTTCACATATACATATATATATTTTTTATACATTTTTGTAGCGGGCAAAGCTATTATTTTTACTATTTAGAGCTTACAAAAAACAGCGAGGCTAATTGAAACTGTCAAAAGTGACAGGTGGATTAGTAAATTAAATAATTCATAGAGCCAGCGGCAAAATCAATACAAAATTAATAGTAACTGGCAGACATGTGCTTTAATTTAAGGTCTCTGTAATTATTTATAATAATACAAATACCATTAAATGGTTAATTAGGAAATAGAGAGCACTATTCGTTTTTTAGGGGTCAGCATTTAGCATTGCCCTCGTGGAGAGTTCATGAATTTTCCAATAACAGAGTTATGAATTTGTTTGTGGCAACTTTTGGGGGGAAAAACTTATCAAAAACTTTCACGTTCATCATTTGCAAATATTATGAGTTTCCATGCGAGACGCAAACACGCACTTTGGATTCGGAAAATAAGAAATTCTTTCCCTAGGAAGAGCGAGGGACAGGGCATTATATTTTTGATTGCGAGTGCGTGGCGCATATGACAAAGAGTCCTTGCCTTTGTTATATCCTTTGAGGATCCCCCGCTGACAGTTGCTAGAAATGCGTTGTGATTTCTGGCCATTACCATTACCCAAAGCAGCCGCGCTTATCTTGGCCAGGATGCGAAGAGCCATGCCGAGATATGAGTCTCCTTCCACGAAGATAGGATATCTCATGACGACGACGACGGGCAACTTCCCCGGGATTGACAAAATAAATAAATATGAAAATTTACGGCACAACTTTGGTATACATATTTTTTGTTTTCCCCTTTCTGTGTGGCTTGTGGCTTTTAACTTTTGCCCACAGAATTTATTGAAAAATCGATTGCGGCATTAAATGCGCTGCCAAACTGCTGCCTACTGTCGCCCCCTAAAATCCTTTCTGGCTTTTCGGCAAATCATCTCGGCTTGCAGCTGGAAAAGCTGGCGCGTGACTCTGTCGATGTTCGCTGGAAACTCCTGCTGGAAAATTTATGCAAAGCGCTGTCAGATACTTAAAGTAAAGCCAAAGCTGCTGCAAGTTTCCCGGGCGCTGCTCAGCTCCTTGAAAGTTGTTTGGTCGGCGGAGGTAAGGAATTGCGTTGTCCTGATGATGGGTAACAAAGGGATTTGCATAAAGTCAAGCTGGGAAATACACTGGAAATGGGTTTATTTCTTAATAATATTTATTACTGAAAAGGGAAATTATTAAGCGACATAGAAGACTCTATACTAGACAAGAATTTAAAGTAGCAAATTAATTTGTAAAAGTTTTGAAGACAAATTAAGCTAGGAAATTATTTTTTATAAGCCTTGAAGATAAATTTTAATTCGAAATAATTTTTAAGATATTTTTTAGTTCGTTTAGTATTCATAAAATAAAATAAATAGATTTTGGCAGTATTTACTTTGCTAAAATATAATTTCTCAATATTAAAACCTCCCCGGGCATCTGCCTTAAGCCTTTCTAATTGACCTTAAATTGCATTTAATTTGTTTTCTCTCTATTTTATTACAAATTACCAAAGCCCCCAAAGCAGTTGGCAACAAACCAAACAAAAAGGCTAACAAACAATGTGCAAATTAGGCCACAAAAACACGCAAAGCGGCAAACAAACAAACACGGAGAAGGGCGAGAAGGTGGTGACACAAAAAACGCTAAGCCGCAATTGGAATGAAAAAAAAACAAAAACGAATTCAAATACGAACTGAAATCAAATCAAATAACGCGTTAATTCCCGGCAAAGCTGATTCCGCCGCAAATTTAGCCAAATTAAAATAATGGCAAGACATTTATATACAAAATCAAATTCCATTTCATTCCGATTGCCGATATCTAATTAAATCAGCAAAACCGCAAGAGCGAATGCAAACAAACAAGTGTGCAAACAACACTCCTCGTCGAGGAAATAACAATTAAAATAATTATATTTGCATTAGCTTACATTAAAATTAAAATAATCGCGAGGGAAGGGTGTATCTGTTTTTGGAATGGCTTATTCCGCCGACGCCATGTGTTTGCTTTAAGTTTTTTTGGGGGTTTTTCGGGTGCCACATACATAATTCAGCGCGTAAATCGCTTTGTTTCACCGCAGACGCACAAAGTTCTGAAAGCCTCTTAGCCTAGTGCCACGCCCACCTTAAGCCCGGGGCCTATCAGCCCACCTTACCTAACAGAACCCTTGCCTAGCCTTGCCCTTCCTGGTTTTGTTAAAACTTTAAGTCAACTAAGCGGCTTACCTCGTACACACACGCATCGCATCGCATCGCTCATACACCACGTGGCAGCAGGCATGGCATCGCTCATACGCCACGTGTGCAACCCCCCTAGAAATTCCATCTCCGACTTTTGCTTAAAACATACTCTTTATTTTTATACTTTCGGGATAATTTTCACTTAGCCTATGTACAGTTTAGTGTTTAGTGTTTAGTTGTTAGTTAGTGGTAGTCGTAGCTATAGTTACTCGTATTTTATGCACTCGCTTTGTATACACATTTATCAAAAATACAATAGTAATTATTTATGGTTATTCTGTACAGTTTTTTCTTGACTTTTTTTTACTGGAACGCCGCCCGAGAGAGTTGATTGCCAGCGTCGTTTAGTTTCCCCGGTTGATGCCTTCTCAATTATTTACAAGATGGAAGCGCTCCTCCCCTACATGCTGTACTGATACCGCACATTGGAGGCCAACTATAAGAGGGGGTTTTGGCGGATTAGCTGGGTACTTTTATTGGATTCTTGTGCTCACCTCAACGCCCACCAATCGCTCATCGTACTCGCTGCTCGCCTGCATCGCCAGCTTGGCCTGCGAGTGCATAATCGCATCGGAGAGCGAGTCCCGCTGATATGTTGAGGATCCCAGCATCCCGGGTACGCCGCCGGCGGATCCATTCGATGGTGCCTTGAGGCTAGAGGATTTGCTGCGGCAAAAGAACTCCACAATGGCCACGATAACCGAGAGGAGGAGGCCCCCTATGAGTATGTAATAAATGCCGGCCACATTGCTTAGCGAGAGCTCGTTGGGCGTGCTGGTCTCCTGGCTGTCTAGGTTGGGGCACTCGGTCTTGTCGTACCACCACTTTTTCCATATTCTCAAGAGTTCACCGTTTTCTTTCAGTGTCAACACGGCCTCATTTAGTCGCTTTCTGAGGGGTTAAATAAAATAATATGAGGGGGTTAACTTAACTTAAAAACTTAAACTTAATAAATAATTAATAGAAAACTCACCTCAAAGGAGACCCTATAGGAGTGGCCACGCCAAAGCCCTTGGTATCTATATTACGACCCACCTTCATGGTATCGCAGGGCGGCCTGGCATTCACATACTCATTCTTAGGGGACTCCACCAGCAGAGCATACTTTCCCTTGGAGGTTCTCACCCGGCGGATGCCCTCGTCGTAGCTGAGAACCGAGGAGCGTTGATTGGCATTCATGTACTCCCACATTTTGTTATGCAGACCGATTTGTGAGCGCTACAAAGTTACAATTTTAAAGTAAACAAAATCTACAAATTATAATTCCTAGCTCACCTTGAAAAAGTTCCATGTAGAGCCATGCTTGAGCGTTCCGTAGTCCATATCCGTGTGCATGGCCAGATCCTCGGGCGTCTTGATGGGCGCCACCATGCGCTCCACTGTGAGAAAAGCCGCCAGATTGGCAGTGTAGGAGGATATAAGGATGATGGTGAAGAACCACCAAACGGCGGCGGCAATTCTTCCCGCTATGGAAGGTGGTGTAAGGTCACAACCCTGCTGCATGAAGGCGGCCAAGGAGTACCAGAAGGAGTTGAGCAGACTAAACTCATTGGGCGGCACAGGAGGTTGATGGGATTGGGAATCGCTGAGGGTGGTGGCCCCGCCAATAATACCCGGCGGTTGCTGGGCCGTGGCATCTGGCGGAGGTCGGCGCACAATTCTCCATTCATAGGGCGGAAAACGGGTCACAAAATACAAGACAATACTGACGCCCAAGTAGCTGAGGATTACACTTATCTGGAAGTCAGGGGGAATATATAATTCTAGGGAATTTCTCAAATATTTTATTATGTATAGAACACCTACCCATATCTCTTGGGAAAGAGGATTGAGGAAGCTAAACACTCCCGGTGTCTGCTTAACAGGCTTCTTGATCATGATAGATATCCCCAGAGTCATAAAGGGCTTGCTAAAGTCAATCACTCGCTCACGTTCCGCTGTTATGGTCATGGGTGCTATGGATATGTCCGCCTCCTTGCGCAGCAGCTCACCCACCATGCCATCCCAGCCACCCGGAGCATACTGATTCTCTGCTCCATAGTTGCCATCTTGAGCCAAACGTATTTCATCTTTGGGAAAAGGGTTAGTTTTTGGGAGGTTCAGATATATATATTATAATTATATTTAAAGTATTCTTTAAAATGATTTCCTTATAAAAAATTATCCAAGTATAATTTATACTTCTCACTGAAACTCACATTTAATTCCCAGGTGGTTAGCCAGCATATCAGCCAAGTCCTTGCAGTATCCTTCGAACCTATCATTGCCCACCAGCTGCTCACCATAGCTGGACTGCTTGTGCATCAGATAAGGCTCCTCCAGGACACTGGTCACTATGTAGGTATGATTCCTAGCATAGTCCCCAGTGCTGGCGGAGGCAGATCTTGATGAGGTGGCATAGCTGCGACTGTGAATGGGCAGGAGACCCAAATCATCACGCCACTCGGCCACCTGCTGCAAAGTGCTATTCACGGACATCTCCACCACATTCAGGGTATAGTTGATGCGTCTGCCGTCCTCGTCAAAGCGGATTTCACCCGACAAGCCCTCGATTTCCACCTGGCAAAATAATAATAAGGATTTTCATATAACAAATGCTCCAAGAAACTTATAAAATAAATGTTAAAAAAATATTTATTATATTATTCTTTGATTTTACCTTTCTCAACACCCTGGATATCTTCTCGCCCTGCTCCCAGGGCGTGACCCAGCCCTTGCTAGTGTTGCAGTCTAGCAGGGCGCCACTGGACTCGTTGGTGGAGGAGGACGAAGACGATGAGGAGGAGGAGGAGGAGCCGCCATGGCTGCGTCGCTGCAGATGATTGGAACGGAACTGATCCGGCTTCTTGCGCAAAATACGATTGAAGGCTTCGACGAGCACGAAAACCGCATCGTACATCAAGGCAGCCTGAGCCTGCAAAAATCATGGAGGAGACGAGACCATGGTTCGTGGCGAAACAAATCAATGGCAGGGGGAGTGTGCAGGTCAATTTACCGAAATGGCCGGCAAGCCATTGGCCTGAAACTGGGATTGGGAGGCGGATTGGCCCTGGCCCGCTGGCTCCAAGCGCTTCCGGCTGTCATGGAAATCACGCACTGCCCGCCGATTAGAGTCGACAATGCGAAAGCCGGTGATGTTGATGGCCCCAAACTCGACCACATCGCTGGGCCAATGGTTGTCCATGACCTAGGTGGGAAAAAAGGGGAATCGAAAATCGTTAGGTAAACAGGATATAGTGAAGGATATGGACGGGGTAGTACCTGGTATATTATTTCTATGATTTATTGAAATTATACATTTTTTAAATATTTTATGAATTTGTAAACCATTTTAATAAAATTCTTATATATTCCTATGCAAATTATAATATTTCTGTAGAATTTAAAACCTTTACAACTCTCAGAGTATCTAATAAATTTTATATTTCCTAAGAACTGAAGCTTCTATGAATATTAAATCGATTTAGCAAGAGTAAAGCTCTTACAAAATGTAAATCTAGATATAAATGCTCCTTCATAAAACCACAAATCTTTATAAAAACAAAATATAAGTAGCTACAACCCCCCAAAATTTTAACAGGCGTTGGAACCCCGCAACGGAAGCCCGGCTATAATTGCTTATTAAAGCCTCCCAGCGGGAAAGCATAGAGCACACTCCATGCCAGTACTTACCAGGCCACTGAGCAGGTAATGATAGGTGCGCCGGCCCAGCTTGATGTCCCGCACATGCTGGACGATGATCTCTTTGGCCATTTCCGCCGGGCAGTCGAGCACGATGCGCTTTTTGCTGAAGCGACCCAAATCCTCGAGAGTGTGCAAAAAGTCAATGGCCATTGTTACGTTGGCGATGCGCTTCACCATTTGCACACGGAATGTTTCATTTCCGGGCTTCAGTTCTTGATAGATTTGCTGCAGCCGTAGTAAGCCTGTGGGACAAGGAGAAGGAATAAGCTGTCAAGGATCTCGTGGGCGGGGGGGTTTGTAGAGTGCTATTGTGTCGGTGGGGATTAAGGTGTTCGTGATGAAAAACAATCTGATAATGCAGCCAGTTTTATGATAATCCCTGCAATCTATAAACAATCTTCAAGTTGAATGAATTTAACCCTTGGGCATTGATTTATTTCGCCCAGGAAGCATGTGTCATTTAATCATATTCTTCGTGCCAGAACTTCATCTTCCGAAAATCCCTCAGAAGCCGCAAGAGAGGCAAACAAAAAAATACATTTTCACACGCCATTTGTTGCACGTTCAATATGGCCCTCCATGTTGCCGTTGTCATTGATTTGCTGCCTGCATTGATTCGCTGGATTTTTCCCCGAAAAAAAAAGGAAAACCAAGAACAACAGGAGCAAGGGAAAGCAGAGCCAAAGCAGAGGAAAATCAGCAGGAGCCGTTCGTAAACAGTCGCGTGAAAAAGCGGAAACGGAAGTGCACACACACACAATTGAAGTACTTTTTTGTGGTATGGCGGTCCTGGTAACATTTCAATAAATAGCAGCCCCGAAAAAAACACAGCACTCCCTGCAGTGCGTCGGTGGCTGCTGTTTTATTGAATGTTTCCTATGTAGTCGAACTCTCGTTGGAGTATTCATGAATGCGCCAAAAAATATGCTACCAATTTGTCGCCGTGTGCAGCCTTTTCAGGACTCTCAGTGGGCGTACAATGAGGTAAGAGTGGGAAGTATGGGTTTGGATTGAGCTGAAAAATGGATTGTAAATACAAAAAATTGTATTTTGTGGTTTAAATTCATATTATTAAAATTATTTTACAATTTTTAATGTATAAGTTTAAGCTTGGAAAATGCAAATACTATGTAAAAATGGTTGAATTTACTTTATGGGTCTATGACTCTATATTTTTTTAGTTCAATTAATAAAAAATAAAACATATTTTAAGATTGGCCTGTGACATAGCCCCTTTACTACTTCCCAATTTTATATTCAGTCTCAAAATATCAACAAGGAATCTATAATTTCTCTCTGTAACTTCTCTACAATTTCACTACAATTTCTCTTTAATTTCTCTATAATTTCTCCCTCTGTACCGGAGTGATAACCAGGCACAAAAGCCAAAAAAGTAGGTAGAAAAGGGCCCTGGAACGGGGAGGCGTAGAACAAAGCAATAACAACAAACTGCTGACAGCGGCATTAAAATATAAAGTCCCGCTGTGGTGCCTTTCGTTAACAATGTAAACGCCAGAGTCGAAGTCGGCCAAAAAATGCCTGTGAATCACCATCAGCACATCGCCATCGCCAAGTGGAAAGGAGTGAGAGTGGAGCACAGAGGAGCAAGTGGGGCACAAGCTGCTGCTCCGACTGCTGCTGCTGCGGCATTTCCTTTTCCTGCAACCAATGCCAGCGGCAACAATGTCGGCCTACTTTTCGGCGCCGCGGCAAATATTAAAAAATGGCCCAAAAAAAGGAAAATAATAATAATGTTAAGGCTGGAGCCAGAAGTAGTAGCAGCACTCGGAACTGAGAGCTCCCAGCCAAAGGCAGCAGTTGCATGAAGCCATAAATTTTATTTCACACAGAGTCATTAACACATGACACACACAAACACACACACATGGACTTATAGAGCATTCCAACGGCGTGTGAACTCATTATAGGGGAGACAGAGCAAAAGGGGGGGAAGTACAGCCAGAGAAAAATATAATTTAAATTGATAGAAATATAAAATAAATAAATAGAATATAATAAAAATGCATAGAATGCATTAAATATAAATAAGGCCTCTAAGAAACATAAAAATAACAAATCAATACCATTTATAAATAAAAAATATTCCCATTTGTAACCTGCGTATACGTAATATTATTTTTACAAAGTTGTAGCTTTAAAAATAATTAAAGAAGCCCCTGTAATATTAAAATAAAATCGAAACCAGACTCTCTTATATTTCCCGGAATTTTCCAACTATTTTTCCCCGTGTAACCAAGTAGGAAGGTACAGAAATCAGAGCTGTGTATACGTAATATTATATGAAATTTTTACAGAGCTGAAAGGACTTTCATTCCCATACCAATTCACTGTAAATGTATGTGTATATATGTGTGTGTGTGTGTGAGCCAGTGTCTTTGGCTCCATCTGATGTCTTCATCTTTGGCCGTAATTGTTGCCGTCGTCGTATTGTGCCACGTAGACGGCAGGAAATTGCTTTGAAATAAATTTCAATACAACAAAAAGCAGCCTAGGACCCACACACACTCACAAATACATAAACAGAAGCCGACAAAGTGTATACACACATACACCCAAGCAGCTGGTAAAGCCCAACCATATGTGTACGCAGCCGAGGGTCCTGCGTGTGTGTCCTTCTCTTGGCTGCTTAAGCCCGTTGAGGAGCCACTCGAAAGAGCACACTTGGAAGCACTTGAGCGCGCTGTCTGCCTAGCAGCTCCTCCTTCCCTTTCTACTTCTCTTTTTAGCTTTTTTTTTTTAGCTCTTTGTGCCGCTTATTTAATTACATATTAGCAAAAATGAAAAGGCACGAGCCGACGAGGTCGCGGGATTAAAAAATAAAGTGGCACAGAGCCGGCGAATGGAGGCTTATTTGGAGTACAGGCGAGTCTTCCTAACTCGAACCAACTGCTGGCCAATTAATTACATATAAATGTACACAAGAACATAAACAGGTGTGACCCATAAAGCTGTCTGGGTTAGGGGTATCCCTTTCCAGGCAAAGCTTTGTTTTGTTAAGGAAATGTGATGAAGCAGCATTATAATTGAAGATTTCAAAGAAGCTTTTCCTCATTAACATAAACTTCTCTAAGAAATAAAGACCATAAAATTAGTTTTAAGATGCTTCAAAGCTTTGAAAACAAAGTTTGGCTAATAAAAAGCAAACAAAACTTTAAAGGAAGTTCGACTGTAGATGATTTTCACTCACAGAGCAAAGCAAATAGATTATTCCAAACAATGTTCTATCCTCCCCTGGGTTGAAACACTTAATCCAAAGCAGAAACATTGCCATAACCGCCACTTAAATCCACTCGCCTGCCCGATTGACGCCTTATTTGTTTATGGCAAATGAAAGTCAAATGAAATGAAATCGAAACACAAAGCAGTCAAATGGGCAAACAAACAAGGGAGGAGATAATGTGGGATAGGGACTGTGTCGGAGGGTTATATCTATATGTAGCAACTCACCATCGTGCGAGTCGTAGAGATAAATAATGCTCTGCCAGCCGTAGTACTGGATGGTATCGATAATCGCCTGATGATAATCCGGACGCATGCTGATAGCGAAATCCAGCAGTCCCGACGACGGGGTGAGCACCTAGAAGTATGCAAAGCAAAGGCCCCCATGAACTCTCGCTGGTAACAATGTAAATGTGCACGCTACATGAAGCAATAATAAAATGAAACGCGTTTCCGCTGGGCGCCCCCCCTCCCCACGAGAGATATACGTATACGTACGCCCCTGGGTGATCCAGAGGGGTCGGTCGGTCGGCAGTGTAAGGCGACGCCAACAAGCAGATACATCCAGAGAGATACACACAGATACCAGTTTCCGTTTAGCTCAACATACTCGGGCACGGTGAGAAATTGGGGGTGTTTAAAGGTTTTAATTTACTTATTTTTTATGGCAGAAATACCTGTTTGATATAAGCTGCTTTATGACTAAGCTATATATATTTACAAATTTAAATTAATTATTAAAACTATTTTAGGAGCTTAACAAAATTACTTAAAATATCTGGCAGATATTACAGAAATTACTTTAAATTCTAATTTGTAATACCTAATCTAAGCCAACAAATACATCTATAATTTCCAGCTTAACAAAAACTATTACCCATATTTCTTCCCATGCAGGAAGCACGCAAATGCGCACTCAATGTGTGCGGGGATTTGGGGGTGTAGGTGCCATCGCCTGTGTTTTGCCGCCCAGAGTCGCAAGCAGAGACAGAGCCAGCATCGGATGCCTGTGCCTGTGTGACTCTGCCTCCATATCTTGATTTATAGTGATTGAAATAAAAGAGGCCAAGAGCGTGTCATAAATTCGCTGGCTCTCTCTCCGTGTAGGAGTCGAGTCGAGTCGAGTCGCTCCCCCGTTTGGCATTGTCTTCCGCCGGCGCTCCGAGTTGGCTTTCTGTTTCGCAAAGTGACAACAAAAACGACAACAACAGCAGCAGCAGGAGCAGCGGTTCAGCCAACAACCAAACTGTTGTCGCACTGCCTGTCCCGTCCGCTTTGTTGCTGCTGGTAGTAAATTTTCTTCAAATTACAATTATTATGATTTGTGCCCGGGCTTTGATTTAGTGCACTGTCTAAGCAGAGTCCCCACCCGATTGGGCTCTAGGGGGGGACGAAGACCGTGTGAACTGTGAACCCCAGGCTCCACTTTATGCAATGACTTCATTTTTACAAAATTGACATTAACTGAAAGGAATTCTTAGGGGGTTCTCAGCTAATACGGATTGGTAATTGAAAACTCTGTCAAGTCAAGTGTAATAAAAGCTAAAGGGTTCAAGGAAAAATGGGTTAAAACATATAAAAAATTTTTACAATTCCTACGTGCTTGTTCCCTTATCAATCTAGTCTTTAATGTCGTGACTGGACTTTAAATGTTGTTCTGAGCACGTATATATATTACATAGTATGTTGCTAGGAAAGTAAAATTTTCAAAATAAAATCTTAATATTTTATAAGAAGACCGGAAATATTTAATTGATAATTTTTTTGGACAAAACACAGTCTAAAAATTACATAACTTAAGCAAAAATGCATAAAATTCAATTCGAAAAGCTGTTTCATATTAGTTTTTAATAGGTTAACAAATCTGCATTATAATTTTAATTTTTTATGAAATACAAAATTTTAACCATTTTTGAAAAATTTAACGATGTAACCCCTTATCAAATTTGAAAAATTTCAAAAAAAATGTTTTTCTATCGGTTATGGCTAAAAAGATTTGCCTTGTCATGCTGATGAAGAATATATATGGCTTATGGGGTCGGAAATGACTGATTCACTAAATAAAATAATAATATCCTTAAAAAAGACCGGAAATATTTGAATTCTTTATGCTTAATTTTATAGAATAATTTTTTTGCAAATATGAGGTTAGAAATTGCTTAAGTTGGCTAAAAATACATCAATATTAATTCAAAAAGCTGTTCTGTGCTAGTATTTAATACTAACATAATTTTAAACCTAATGAAAGCTTTAAAATCAACTTATACTTTTTTATTTTTATGTATATTGTTGGGGTTTTATTTTTAAATATATTTTTATAGGCACTACTTACTTGTAAAATTCCCATTAATTGTATTTAAATATTTAACTCTCAATCACACCTTCTTAAATAGCTTAATTTTTAATGCCAACAGCAAACAGTTGTTTGGTTTTTGACTTTAAAACCATTACTAAACCCTTTGTAAATAGCTAAATATGTTACTTGTCCTTGTTTTTCAATGGAAGCTCTCATATCCCAGCTCTTTATTATTTTTACACCCAACTCTCCGTTGGGCAACCAAGCACATAATTAAATATTTGACTACCTCAACTCCACCTACCTCCCTCTCTGTTGCTAAAAACTTTCCCTTTGTTTCGCTACCCTTTGGGCCAACTTCATTAACGCATAACTGAGTTAACCACTCCATCAGTACCCTTATGGCAACCGCAGAGGGTAAATAACACGGAAATCAATTACATATGACATTTCTTTTTCACCTTTCCAGGTAGAGGAGGAGGAGGAGGAAGAGCACACTTACCTTCTCGGGGAACCAGGGCGTCACAAATGGCATTTGGAACGTATTCGAGTAGGAGTGCAATGTGTCAAAGGAGTCCGGCGACACGGCGCCCAGCATCGAGTAGACTCCGCGCGAGAATTGATTGCAAACTGGAGGTTACAGTAATAAATTCGTTTTTGTATTCTCTGCTTTTTCTCTTTTCAGCTCGAGGGGTGGGTTGAGGGTGGGAAAAATGGAAAATGCATGGCGGAGACAGTGTCTAGGTCGGGGAGCAGAGAGTGTGGCGCACAATTAAATTGCAGCTTTGAGTGTGGAGTAGAGCGGACGTGAAGTAAAACCAATTTTCAATAAAAAATGCACATAATTAATGGGGGAACCGTGTCTGGTGTAATGGGGTTTTTTAGGGATTTCCTCTTTTTTTTTTTTTAGGGATGGTACTGATAACAACACATACTCAGGCGGGATAATTTGAATGCATCCGCCGTATTGATGACATCGACGTACGCCTGTAGCTCGAAGCGCCGGGAGCTCACATTCAGGTTGTGATTGAGCATTGCATATTTAAAGGCTGATTGCACGTCGTCCGTTCCCTGCTCGAAGATTGCACCTGCAAGCGAGACAGAGAGAGAGAGAGAGAGTAGGGTTAAGAGGGGTTTTAGGGGGTTAGCTAGGGCGAATATTTTTGCTTCGTTAAATATTTAGGCGGCTTTTGACACGGTCCTGTTAATATTAAACGAAAAAGCGCACAGTGCAAATATGTACACAAATGATAGCATAATGTCACGCCCACACGGCCACCTGGGCCACTGCCACAGCACACACAGGCATAAACAAGGCACTGGGAAAAAAGGTAGATAGCTTTAAGAATTTAGAGAATTAATTAAAATGGTTTAAAAAAGAAAGAGCTCACGATATTCGGAACCTTCTTAGAAAGTAAACTGAAGTAAAACTTTAAACAGTTTATTAAAAATATAAATAAATATAAATATATTTTAAAAATATATTTTAAATAATTAAAAACATATTAATATACATTTTATTTACCACAAACTTATTCTCATATCTTAACACCTTTAAATAACTGAATCATAAAACATCTCTAGCTACTCTCAGTAAATATACTAATCTTTTTTCACAGTGCCCTCACCCACACACACACACACTATCCTAGACAGGCCGCCCCGACAAGCAACAACAAAAAGCGCAAACGAAGTGTTGATGCAGCAATTTTGTGCTGCGCTTTTGCATGGCACCTGAACAGGTAGCACAGGTAACACTATCGCCAGTCACCATGGCGGTGCCTGGATTTGAGTGCAAGCCAGTCAGCATGACTGTCACATTAGCAGCCACCAAGCAGATATATATATATAAGTGCATATAGTACGCTCCCTACCTGTGTGCAGGGAGCCAAAATGACTGCAGATGCAATGACTGAAGCGCCATCGTGCAATAAAAATAAGGCAGCAGGTGAAAAAAATAGAAAAAAAAGTAGAAGCTGCCTGGTGAGAGCGTAAAATAAAATGCGGTGCCTGCCTAGGCAAGTTCTTCGAGGGACTTTCGACGCCAAATCGTGAATTTAGAAAATGAGGAAATTTAATATTTAAAGAAGGTGTATGAAATATAACTAGGGTGGGTCTCTAAAGGATTGGGTAATAATAGTGGAGGGGAAAATAGAGAAAAAGGTGTTTTTTAGTAACTGTTCTCTTGGGGAAAAGAAAAAAATTGAATTAAATATTTATTAAAGTTATTAAAGTGAACTATATTATTTTAAATAGAAAGAAGAGGCCTCTACTGAAATAAAACATTTAATTTAAAATTATACAGTTTTTAACTATGTATCCAAAAAGTAAAAATTGTATTTTATAAATTTTTTAAAAAGGTAGAACTTTAGTTTTTAATTTTTAGAACCTTTATACAGTGAAAAGTATATTATTTCATCGAAACAAATACTTGATAAATAATAAAAAATACGTTAAACCTTTACATTCTTCAACAAAAATAGGAGAAAGTAAATTTCTAAACATAAAGACAAGGAAGGAAACCAATTAATACCTATTACATGAAGGAAACACCATCATAAGCCCCTCAAAAGGAAGATTTCAATTATCACCTAGCTCTGAAAGCTGAAAAACAATCTCAGTTTATATTCGTTGGACGTGTGAAGAATATTGGGGAATAACTTGCACGACCAAGGACGACCATGCTCAAGTGCAGCGAGGACAGGTCAGGGATAATCTGCCGGGCATCAGCCATACCCAATTTCCCCAAACGAGCCATGAGAGAGGAATGCAGGCATACAGGAAGCTGAGGAATACAATCCCGGAATCGGCCACACACACACTTACAGGCAAGCAGGGAGCTAAGTGCAAGGAGCAGGGAGCCAGAAGCAGGAACAGGGAGTAAGCCAGGAGCACATTGTGGCCAAATCCCAGCTACAAGTGCAGTGTGGCGGCTGTGACAATTTCTGGCGGAGCCTGGGATCCCTCCCTGGGCTCCTCTGGAGACTCACCTAATGGTATTTTCTCGGTTAAAGATGACGCCTGTTGTTGCTGCTGCTGCTGCTGGGCGACACTGAATTCCGGGCAGAAAATGCTGGTGGCGCATATTAAATGTAAATATGCTAGGAATTTTAGCCTCGAATGCATTTTGCACTTGTAGTTTGTTGCAACAATTTCGCCAAGTTCCGAGTTTCGAGCACAATGAAGTGTATTTGTTGGTTAAATTGGATTCGCCATTACGCGCAAAGAACTCACTTTATTTCACTTTATTTGCTTTCACAGGCTTTTGTTAATTTTATTTGAGTTTTTTTTTGTAAGAACGTTTTTTATAAATTTATTTTGTTTACTTTGGCTTTGGTTATTTTTAAATATTTATTATACTTTTGGTAGGTTTTTCATTTATTTATGAGGATTTTCTAAGGGTTTCACAAAGTTATTTAACGATTTCGATTAAATCTTTTAAATATTTTCGATTATTCAGTTTCATAAACATCTTTATTTTCTATTATATTTCTAATTTGGCTATAGAAAAATCCATTTAAGTTTCATTTGGATTTTTGTTTAAACTTTTTTGATGAATTATTTATTAACTTGACTATTTGGAACTTTCCTTTGTATTCTCTACCGAAATCTCACTTTAATACGCACTCAAACTGGACTTTAACATCGGAGATTTTAGTGGCTTTTCCTCTGCCGCTTCGCCTTGCTTTTACCAGGAAAAACTCTGCGCTTTTCATCCGCTCACTGGAACCAAACGGCCACGCGTTGTAATCAGCACTAAAATACGCCTAAGCTGGGCCAGTAATACGAGGTCCTGAGCCGATGCTCCTGAAAACGTGGAAAGCCAGGCCACAGGACCACAATGTAGCTTTGTGGCCCGCATTACTGGGAGAGGAAAAGCCGACAGCATCCCGTGCTCTTTGTACTAAAAACCAGAGAGAGAGAGAGAGATACTGAGAGTTTTCCCGCTCTCAGTCTGCAAAGCAGGGAGAGTTTTCTCTTTCAAAGGGTGGAAATGAGAGCCGGATGCTGTAATGGTAACTGTAACTGACCTACTGCATTTTTTGGCCAACTTGCACGGCGGCGTCGTCGTCGTCTTCCTCGCTGGTTAAATGTTTGTTTACGTTATGCCTGCGTTTTTGGGCCTGCATAATTGATAACAACAGCTCGGCTTTCGCTTTAGGACCTCGTGTTTTTAGTTTTGGTAATTACGAATTACGAAATACGAATTGTTTTTCGGGGAGGACAAAACAATCCTTTTAACAAATCTCATTACGTTGTCAATTACGCGCCATTACCAGGCGGGTGAAAGCAGCAGCCACCGACTCTGAAATCTCGTTAACAGGCTTTAATTTTCAAAACAAACTTAAGTGAGCCGAAGATAAAGGACTGAAGAACTAAAGGAACTAAGGAAACTCTAGGCCACGCCCCTTATTGTCGAGGTCTCGGTGGCATGCGATTTTATAATAATCTGTAATTAGTTTATAATGCGCACAGGCAGTGGAAAAGGACAATGGTCACACTAAGAAAATATATATGAAAAGAGGATTTAAATTTGTTATTACAAAGGAAATGCTTAGATCTGATCAAGAGGAAGTGGAAAGCTTAGTTGTTTAGATGTTCCCAGTGGGGAATAAGAAACCAGTTGCTAAGAGAACTCTTAAGTCAGTTAGTAGTTTCAGAGTAAGGCAAGAATATGCTAAGAGAGCCCCTTTTTATAATTTTGATATGTTTTATAATCATCTTTATTTATATTCAAGCAAAAATTGAATAATAATTCATTGTAAATTAAATAAAAAATTATAATAAATAATATAATGACCTCGAGTCTTAAGAACATTCAAAATTATTATTAGATGGCTGCAAACACAAAAATATTTAAATAGATAAATACAAATATATAAAAATATTTAAATATAAAAAAATATAATCAATATTTATATATCTACCAATACGGAGATATATATAACATATAATTTATCTAAAATATATCCCTATTATCTACACAATGTTTTCCCCCAGTGCATCATCCACTTCCGACTTAACCTTTCAGCAAAAACTGCGATTAGGGGCCAAGTCAATAAACATAAAAGTTAATGGTAAAATTTTTTAATTAAGAAAATCAATGAATATTTTTTCCGCTTTTTTTCCTTTTCCTTCGCCTGCATTATGGGTATTTTGCTGTTTAGCTTTTCATCCATTGCCTTGCCATTTCCTCCACTTCGGATGGCACCATTTTAACATTTATGACTTGCGATTTTCACGACTCTCGAGGATAATGGAAGGAAACGAGGAAAAATCATCTCTAAAGCGATTTCCTTTCTTTTTATATATTTAATAAGCTGGCAAACAAACTTGCTTTGATGCAATTATTAAATGCAAACGTCTATAAATTTTAATTGGCTTTTTTTTAGAGATTTTTTCTGTTTTTCCCTTTTTGGTGTTTAATTATGAATTACAATTTATGCGGCCGCCTAAGTCAACAGAGTTAAAGCGTTTAATTAAATACGGTGAAAAAGGGAAAAACAATACAAATACCGAGGACTAGGGCCTGTGACTGCTTAAAGCCGCAACAAAATCAAAGCCGCAAGTACAAAGATAAATAAGTGGCATTGTCGGTTTCATTTCCGGCTGCAACATTTGCATTCAAATCGCTGTGTCTGTGTGGTATTGGTATTGGTGTGCACAGGAATGTGCACTGGGAAAATTTAATATAACTAAAATTAGGTCATTATTAAATATAAAATATACAAAAATATGAATATAAATTAATAATAAAGCCTAACTTTTATTATTTGTGAAGAAATAAATTAGTAAAGAAATATAATATTATTTTTCTTCCTATATTTTATTATTTTTTAAACAAATAAATTAGTAAAAATATATAATATAAATATTCCTCCATTATTTTATTAAACAATTTATTATTACTGCAATAAAAATATGCAAAATGACCTAAAAAATTAACTTAGAGAACTATATTCTTAATAATAAATCATATAATAATAAAAAAACCGCCTAAAAAATTCCTAAGAACTTTATTAAAAATGCAATACAAAATCATCCGAAACTGCTTAAAAATCATTAGAAAACAAATAAAAAATTATTTAAATATTTAGGTGATTTTAAATCACCTAAAAATTATTCAAAAAATATAAATTCTTTACTTAAATCCAAAGAAATTTTCTAAACCCGTCTCAAAACTTGTTATAAAAATTATTTAAAACCTTTTTTAATATTTTTCCTCTTTCCAAAATATTTTCCCAGTGTAATTGTCGGTGTCGTTGTAAGCGTTATATAAGTAGACTCCCAACTGGTTTTATATTTAGGCGTTTGCCTCCGTTAAAAGCACAGAAAGAAAGCAATAAAAAGCAGCACGCCGCGAATGCGAACGAACTGATGCTTTTGGCGGCGTGGAGAAGGAGGAGGAGGTAGCTGCTGGGTGGCCTTGGGGTGGGCGGGATGGCTAAGGTTAAGGGAAAGCACCAGAATGGGGGTAGCAGCTGTCCCACTCCCCGTAATTTGTATTGGCTGCCGCGAGAGTTGGCCTCGCCTGTCTTTCAGTTTCTCACTTCATCAGTTACGCCAAAAAGGAGACTCTACAATAAATTTCGCTGATTGCTTCCGTTCGTTCGTTCTTCTTTTTTTTTGTATTTTTTTGACTGCCCCTTCGCATCTACGCGGACTCATTTTTTATGCCGCTTGATAAAGTAATATCCGTTTTAGGTTCACTCGGTTGTAGGTCCTGCCTGTTAGCTAGGACTTTACAATACCCTCCGGGAACCGAGAGGAAACAGTCTGTAAGTCAGTCAGTCAGTCTGCCAGTAGAGGGTATTCGGAGCAGAGATTTTTGAATGAAATGACTAATAGTTAAGGCACTTTAACATAGCAAGAATTTAAATTCATTTAAAGTTATTTTATGGTTAATAAATAATGGCTAAAGTGGCAAAAACAAAACTACTTTCACACAATATTGGCTGTGTGTTTGTGAATAAATATTTAATGAATACAAAAGAATTTAAATCAAAGAGCCTTGACTTAAAGTATTGAATATTTTGAAAGCCAGAGATAAAGCAATTAATAAACAAGCGGAATTACAAAAAATGATTAAATATTCTTTAATGTAATGTTCCTGATATTTCTATATAACTAACTAGCTAATTAACCCATTAAAATACCCTTAGCTAGCCTATAACCTCTACTCCCACTCCCCATTAAGGGGTATTTAACTACAAGGTATACAACAAAATGTCAGTTGCTGCAAGTAATGTGCCAACTTTGGGCTATAATTTGGTGGACCAACTGAGTTCCGCACAGACTCCCCCTTAACCCCTTCCTGCCCCCCAAATTGCACCACTTTTTGGAGGTCTAACACAGATTTGTGGCCTTGGCTGCTGCGGGAGTTTTTTTGGCTAGAGTTCGGTGGCCCATGGGGCGTATGCGTCATATAAGAGTACGCATACGCAGTGTAGGTCAATGCTGTGAGCCAGAGTGTGTGTGTGTGTGGCTGGTGTAGGTGTAATTGAAACTTCCGCTTTGGTCAGTTAGCGCAATTTAGCAAGCTGCAAAAAAGTTAGGCACGGCTGAAGTAACAGGCAAAGTGCAAAGTCCATTGCAGCTACTTGGCTTTCATTTCAATTTAAACTTTGCCAAAAAAAAAAAATCCCCACACATTCACATTCATAGTCCCACGTCCTCGTATAAAGTTGGTAGAGAGGATGGAAATTATTTAAAATGATTTATTTCACAACAATTTTCATTAGGTGGCCGTCGGAGACTGCAATGCAGGTCCAGCTCCAGCTCATGCTCCTCTGCTCTGCTCTGCACTAATTCACTTTTGCTGATTTCTGTGGTAAAAAAATAGGCGAAAAATGCCTTGAGAGCTTTGGTGGAGTGGTAACGCTCACTCATGTTTCATATATGAAATAATTATATGTGCGGTCAGCACAGAGGCTGCCAAAAGGCCGCCGACTGGCTGCGGGCAGTGCAGCAGTCCTTTCTTATTTTTTTTATGTTTTCACTAGTTATTTTTTACACTATAAAGAAAAAATAGAGTTTAAATTAACAAAGAAAAAGGATATATTAAAAAATATATATTTAGGAGTAGGTATCTTGTATCTTGATCTTCTGGATTTTTTATGAATTTTTTTAAGCAACATCTTATGATTTTAATTTCAAAGGACTTTAATGTATTTTATTACAAAGTTTAATGTATATAGCAAGGTTCTTTATTATAAGGTAACTATTATATTTAATACTATTTACTGCCTTGTATTTTTATAAATAAAATTATTCTAATTATAAATAATAAACTTTTCTTTAATTTAAAGGCAATTTCTCAATTTCATTTAAACAAGAATCAAGTTTAATTTAAGCAGCTATATTAATTTATTAATTAAATATATTTTTAATACTTTAAAACTATTTACTGAACTTGTAATAAATTTTACAAAATATTTCTCTTATTTGTTTTCCCCTCTGTAATAAAAAAAGGAAATTTGTGGGACTGCTACATGTTTCGTGTTGCCTGCTGCTCCACGGCGACTGCTGCATAACTTTTGTGGAGATTTCACTCTGGACCAAGCCACGCCCCCCGGCCTTGTGCCTGCCCACTCATCCTCAATCCCTCCCCCCTCTGACATACCTCTGTCTCTGTGTGTGTGCCAAAATTAGTGGCAAAAGAAGATGCAAGCGGAAAAAAGCGGCAAAGGAAAACGCAACTAGCTAAAGGTTAACAAGCGTCGGACAGGCGAGCCAGCCATGGGAATTACCCGGCAGCTGGAAAAAGAACTTATAATTTTTGGACAGAGAGCACAAAAAGAAGCAAACCAAACCAAACCAGACCCGAACCTGGACCTGCACCCAAAAAAATGGTATGAAAAAAACCCGACCAAAAGCGGAATGTTAATGAAAAGCAAGCGTGAAATAAAATCATAAATTGTGCAGCTGGGGGGGAGGTGTGGGTCCTGCCGAGTCCTTCAAAGTCCTGCTTGTTGTTATTATTTGGCATTAGTATGCACATACGAACGAGCTGCTGCTGCCTGGGAATTAGAGCGGGGGAATCCCCCTTGGACTTGGATGAGTGCATTTGCGGCGAGCTTGCAACGATAATATTCTAGTAAGAGCAGTACGTGTGGGTGTCCCTGTGGTTTTCCGTCAGGATTTACCAAAGGGAGTCGGAGGAGTACTGAGTCTAGACTTGGTCAGCTTAGCCGTTGAGGAGTTGTCAGAAAAAGGGACGGGATTGGGAATGCTGCTGAAGTTGACGAGGGTTGAGGGAATGAGCTGGGAAGAAGGCTGGCTCTGGCGTGGGCGTGTTTATTTTCGGAAAAAAGTTGAGTTATTAACAAAGAACCCTTCGGGAAAGGTTGCTTTTTATACCAAGTCCTGTAATAGATTTGTTTTTCTTTGAAAAAACATGCTACTTTGAATCACTCAAAAAATTCAACACTTGGCAAGTTTAGAAACAGTTTCCCCTACTTCTCACACTTGGCCAAGTTACGATAAAAAAAAGCTTTGTCAGGGTGAGAAACCAGGGTAAGGTTCACAGATAAATTTATAAAACTTTTTAGGTGGCTTTCGTTACTAGTTGAGGCTCGTTTAAAATGTTTTTTATTTAGGAAAGTGTTTTGATTATTTTTATACCCTACCAGAGGATTTTAATATTAGTCAGAAGTCTGTCAATGCAATGGCTTAGTTTTAATATTTTTAAAATTTAAAAATGTGCCAAAAATTATTATATTAAAAAAGGTATAAATATCCATTTAAAAAATTCAAATATTTCCTGTCTCCTTGACGGGTATTTCAATTATAGTTAGTAAAGGAGTCATTTCCAACCCCATAAACCCTATATATTCTTGATCAGCATCAAAAGGAGAATCTTTCTGAGCATGTAGGCAAGAAAAAAAAATTTTATAATTTTTTTCAAAATTTGATAAGGGGTTACATCATTAAAATTGACAAAAATCGGCCAAAATTTTGATTTCATAAAATTTCAAATTCGGTATACAGATTTGTTAACCTAGAAAAAACAAGGATAGAAAATATTTCCGAATCGAATTTGCTTTTTTGTCTTAGTTATGAACGATTTATGATTCGATGTCACAATCCTTATAGCAAACTGCAAAGATCATATTCCCAAAGTTTCAGTTTAATATATTTTAAATATATTTAAATATATTTAAAAAATATAAATTCTATGTTTTGCTTTTTCTAAACAATGTTGTTCAATTTGATCAGATTAAATATATTTTAAAGGCAAAAAATTAAAGAAAATTTATAAAAAATAAATAATTATCTCTTTTCTACAGCATTTTTGTACCTTTGCGTAATTTTAATTTTTAAAAGTAGTTTAACAAAATATTCTCCCTTTCTGAAATAGTATTTTTCATAAATGTTTTATATTTGTCATTCTTAGATTTATTTAACATTGTTTAAAAGTATCAAAAATACATCTTACCTTTCCAAACTTCCCCTTTAATATATAAAAACCATTCTTTATTATTTTTAAAAAATTGTGTACATCTTTATTAATTGTTTAACTACGTTTTTTGGTTGAATGTTTTCTCTTGTGTTTTGATGCTCTCTTCATACTCATTGATATTCCGCACTTGAGTTTTCCTTGCAGCTGGAAAATCTATGGCAACTAAGACAGACCTTGTCCTAGAAATTAACTAATAAAATGCATAAATCTGTTAACAATTTGTGTGTGGTTTTGTGGTGTGTGCTTACATACGTACATTCGCTATGATTAATGCTAATCTGATTGTTATTGTTATTTATGCGATTTATGGCGATATATAGCACTTCGTTATATGCAGGAGTTAAAGCCAAGAACCGAGTAACGGCAACATATAGTTCTGATTTCAACGCACTTGCTCTATATATCTCTATATTTATATGTGTGTATAAATTCCATTTTCGACAATTGCACAACAGTTAAAAGTAAACAATTAATAATTCATAGTTAATTCATAATTAATAATAATCAATTAATAATAGTAATGATGTTAGCTATGGCCGGGCCCAAATACGATTTGCACTATACTTCTTGTGTGTTGATTAACTTGATGTACTTTGAGTGTGTTGTTGTGTGTGGTGAGTGTGAGATATCCCTAGCAGTATGCTGTAATTTCCTAAGTTTGTAATTAGTTTTTTTTTAGTTTTTTTTCCGTTTATTTTGTTATCTATATTTGTAGTTTTATTTTGTATTTTGAGTCCAGCTACAAAACGTTGCATAAAGTTGTATAAAAGTTTTGGTATTTCCATTGTTTCCATTTGACTAGCGAGTAAATACAAAACCCAATCCGTATATATCCGATATATAAATAACACTATATATATAGTACTGTTAGAAACGGCTGCTATAAAATCACTGCCACAGTTTGGCCAGCACATGTCCCCATAAGACTAACGTAATCATTAACTCTAGGTATAAGTAATTCATAAGCGCTAATATTCGTTTAATGCAACAAGTCTATGTGGGATCCCCAACTCTGACTCCGTTTTCGTCCTGTTCATCCTCTTCGTCCTCTTCCCCATCCTCCTCGTCCTCGTCCTCGTCCTCCTCGTCATCGTCGTCATCCTCCTCCTCCTCGTCGGACTGCTCGGATCAGTCGAATATGCAGACGAAGATGCGCAGGCAATTCATGCCCACCTTCTCCCAGCAGCCCTCCTCCGTGGGTCGTCCCTCGTGGGCCAGCCGCATCTTCTTGGGATAGTTCTTCGGGCTGCTCCGATCGCTCAGGTGCACGGGCATCCGGGCGTACTCGGCCCTTGGCTGGCGGAATTTCTCCAGCAGCTCCGCCTGCTGATCGGTGAGGTTCTTAAGCTTTTTGCCTGAAATTGAGGATAGGGGAAATGTTATTATTATTAAAATTATTATTTAATATTCAGGATATTAAATGGAACTGAAATAATATTTAAAAATATTTAAAAACAATTTAAAGTGATTTTTTTTGAGAAAAGTTAAAACATTAAAATATCATAGCTCGGACAAAAAGGCATTAATTTCAATTTGGAAAGCTGTTCTTAGTTAGTTTTTAGAAGCTTAACAAATCTGCATACTTAATTTAAAATTTTTGGAAATTAAAATGTTGGCCAATTTTTGACAATTTTAATGATGTAACCCCTTATCAAATTTTTAAAAAATGACTAAATTTTTCAAATTTTTTTTTTGTTGTAGTTTATGGCTAGATCAATTCAGCTTTTAATGCTGATCAAGAATATATATGATTTATAGGGTCGGAAATGATTTTTTCACTGAATTACTAGCTTCTGACTGAAATTCGAATACTCTGTAAAGTATAGAAAGACTCTACACTGTAATAACTATTTCTGATAAGCCTATATTACTATTTACTGGTTACAAGTACAATCAAAGCTATATTAAGGCGCTTATCGTTCGCAGGCGCCATATCTTAAAAGCTTAATGGGCACTACAAATTAAAACAACTTGAGAAAGAACAGCTACTTCTCTTAAAAAAATAAAACATATATATAACTCATTCAGAAAATGTATTTAATTTAATAATTATGGCACTTTAAATGAATCAATAAATGATTTTAAATATAAATAAATAAGTTTTTGATAGTGGCTTAAACCCCATGAACTTTTGATTGCGTATACGACCAGTGGGTCTCCTGAATTCACCTTAAAATATTTAAAAACTTAAGGAAAGATTCTTAAAAAGGCCATCTTAAACTCCTCAAATTTTATAGTATCAAACAATAAAGAATCCCCTGGAGTTCCCTTGCAGCCTGTAGTTTTTTAAGTGATTCCAAGACACTCTTCTGCCCTCACAAATTACATCCTGCTGCGAAGTTCCAGCTAACTTTCACTAGGATAATTTCAATTAATGACTCACCCTCGAGGGCATCGCTGATGAGCTTAATCTCCGTGGGCGGCAGCAGCTCGATGCGGGAGCAGCAGCTGCGGAACTCCTCGGCGGTCATCCTTAGATACCTTGGCGTGAGGCAGAGCGGACCCAGAACCGTGCGTCGGTTCTCCGGCGTAGCATCGATGTTCTTCCGGCTGCACTCGGCCAAGCTCCACGTGGCCAGGCACTCGAAGAGCGTGACCTCAGAGCGGAGTTGCAGAGTGTCCCGCTTGACCAGCGTCTCCAGCTCCTCGAAGCGCAGCTCACTCATCTCGGGCATGGAGAGATGCAGCTCGGCATGCATATCAATGAGCTGGAGTGTGTTGTGCAGCAGGGCCACGCCATAGTCTTCGGTGGTAAAGGGATTTGGGTTTGGGATGAGGTTCACCTGGGCGCCATCGCCAGCGTCAGCAGCATTCTCGGAGGCAGCCGCCTGGGCTGCCTTGGCCTTGGCTGCTGCCTTTGCCTTGGAGGCCTGCTTGCGGGCCAACTGCTGGCCCGTCTCCTGTGTGGTGATCACCGTCTGATGCTGATTGGTCAGGGCAATGCCCTGGTAGAACCACAGAGCCTTGAAGATGTCCAAAGCGGTGGCACTGGATATTCTGAGATCAAGTTCGCGAATGCAGTAGATTATCTGAAAGATTAGTTTAGAAGAAGAATGCGGTTAATAAGATACGGGAGAAGGGTTAAGACATAAGGACACTCACCAGATCGGGCACATTGAAGCGATCGGAGAGCTCCAGAATCTTGAGGAGGTGCTTGTGGTCGCGATAGGGAATGAAGTGCTTCTCCATGTAGCGGACAATCAGCTCAAAGTCGTTCTTGTCCACATTGAGGATCTGAAAGTGGTTGTCGCTCTTCCGGCCGCTGTTCGGACCCGCATGTATCAGCTTGGCCAGCTCCACGCTCCTCTCCAGCACCGACTTTCTCTCGCAGCGGATCATATACCGATCGTCTCCATTGACCACAATGAAGTCAATGTAGGGATTCACAATGATGGGCACCCCAGTGTAGATGGTGGTCTGGCCGCGGGAATATGGTGGCGGCATCATGTGTGCCGGCGGAGCACTGGGCGCCGGTGCACTCTGTATAGCATCCACATGGTGGCCATCGGGCCCGAGTCCAAATGGCAACACCATCCTGTCCAGCTCTCTCTCCTCGTTGTTGTTGTTGTTGTAGCTGGAGCTGGGTAACTCTGGCAAGGGATCTGGCGGCGAATCCTTCTCTCTCTCCCGACGCCTTAAAGCCTTGTGGACGAGAGCGCCCACCAGTGGGAACTTGGTGACGCGCTTCTCCTTGGTCAGCTGCTCCTCCAAATGGGTATCAAGGCGTCGCGGGCGGTACTTGTTGCCGGGCCGTGGCTCTGGGCTGTTGCTATCCTGGAAGGCAGTGATTTTGCTGGGGAACTGCAAGGAAATGAGAGGGTTTTGGAGGTAGTTTAATTAGTGTTTTTTGGTTTGTAAACAATTAAAAAATATTTAGAAATTACTTTATAAGACCGCCTTAATGACATAATTTTCCTAATTTAATTTTCTTTTAAGAAATTAAGTACATTTATTATTATTACCTCTTATTTAAGAGTCTTTTCTTTCCAATTTTTAAACTAAATCGTTTAGATTTTAATTTTCTCCTTACTAAGAACTTCTTTAACTAAACTAAAAGTCTTCACACGCTCCATTGAACACTGAATAACATATTGAAGAGCTTGACGAATAGGTTTGTTCATTTTATACCCAACACCATAACTTCTTTGCGAGGTTTCCCGAGGGAAATACATTTTTTATCTCCAATTTTGAATGGATATTTATTTACGACCCTCGGCAGTGACCAGAGTTAGTCATTGGCAAAGGCCGATTTCGCCACCCTCGGAAATCTATATATGTGCCATATTAATAGACGTTGTAAGTACTTTCCCCGCCCTAATGATCGATTCATTGCCGCTTATCAGTCAATGGGCACACTTCAAAAACATAAATCGTTTAGTGTGTGCTAAACAGCCTTAATCGCTGATTTTCCGAACTCGACAATAAATTAGCCGGTACTCTACTATCGCCAAATGCCAGCTAATTGGCCCGGTCAGGGGCTCGTATGGGGTCAGTTAGCATACATATGTCCCAATCGGTTGATTGCCACCAACTACAGCCTGCAATCCATCATCGTTTGGCTATAAATCATGTCCCGTATCGAAATCGGTTGCACTGCTACTAGCCTTTTCCGACAACCGAATTTTTGGCCACAGTCTAAAAAAAATATATAGTATCAGCCAATGATAGCAAAAGTCCCGCCTTAGGAAAGCCACCACTGCCTCTGGAATAAATAAATTTTACCTGGAGACAGCTCATAAGTCACATAAGCGCTACTTCATCACAGTTGACAAGTCTGTGTGTACTTAATCGTTAACGTAAATATGTTTAATTTATTTTAATTTAGTTAAGTCATAATAGGCAATTGATTGATGTCATAAATTATGAATATTAAATACCTAAAGTATGAATATTAAATAGATATTTTTAAGCTTTAAGACTTGGAGACCGTGAAAAAATATTTGCGGAATTAGTCTAAAATATTTGCACATGTGTTTTGATCTATTAAATTTTTTGTTAATGAACTTCTATTATGGGGAGACAGTCATAGTCACGAGACTTGAAAGCTTTCCTACCTTCGATCACGGGATTTATGAAAGTAGGAAGCAGTTAGGGGTGTTCTTATGATAAGATTATCACTTCGATATGCCATAATTATGACCAATAATAGATAAGACGGTTGTCATCATCAGAGGGTAAAAAGTTTTCCCTTACATCAAAGTGATTAATAACTCTGGGGGATTGATAAGAATGATATTGATTTTAAAAAGAAAAACAGAAAAAGGAAATAAACTAATAAAGGTTTATGTAGCGTTAAATAATGAATAATAAAATATATAAATAATATATATAAAATATTAAGGGGGTATAAAAAACACTGTAAAGGACTGTAGCTTAGCCTACTCCCTATCATATCTCTTATGATTATCAAACAACTGATTTTTCCCTGCTAAACAAACACTTATATCTAGAGAATTTCCGAGGAAAACTCTCTGAACCAAGACCTTTGTTCTCGTTCGGCAGAGTTTGATTTATAGTTCCTGTTCTTGTTATTGCCTTAAGTACAATGCAAACAAAATTAATTGTGGCACAGAAAGATTGCGAACAAATTCGCGGCGGTGCCACAGCAGGGCAGAAAATAAGAAGAAAAAAAAATATTAATAAATAAAAAATAAATTGTACGGCAATTATTTGAACAGTTGTAAGGAAGAAGACAGAATGGAGCTTGAAGTGTTGACGACTCCTCCTGCGAGACCGCAATATATATTTAAATATTTACCCAGCGAACCGCAGAGCAGGCGAATGGGGTGTGATAGTGTGTGATAGTGCAATAAATAAATTATCGTATGCAAATAAATTTATGGCTGTTCCAACGATCGACATGGGGCTGAGGCGTTATCTGCACAGCAACCACAATGGGAAGATGATGGGTTTTTATGTACAGCACAGGCTTCGAATTAGCACTTGGAAGTCAGACTCTGACGGGGGAGAGTCATGAGCCGATTTCCTTTTATCGTGCTCTATATAATATTGTGGAGGGCGTAGGTGGGGTTTATTTCCATGGGTATCTCATTTAAAAACCCCTCAAAAAACAGACCTTGTTCTTGAACTTTACAGCGGTCTAACGTTTCCCTATCGCAAATTGTTAAATTATCAAATTATATCATTGACTTCCATGCACTTCTTACACTTTATTTGTGGCTCCTGCTTATCGGCCCATGGCCTGCGTTCCCCCAATCAATCAAAGGCGATTAAATGGGTATTATTTTGTGGGTTGGCAGTGTCACCGAAGGAATCTTTGCTTTGATTTTTGATTTACATTCGCCGGGCGAAAATTTCTGTAATATTTTTGTTATTATTTCTTATGCTTGTAAATCACACTAATTGGCTGTGGTTTCTGTAGTTTTAGCACAATGCCGAACCGCACTCCACGAGTTTGAAATATCGACTGTTTTTCTGTTTTTCAGTTTTATTCTGCCAACAGCGACGCTGACTGCGGCAGCAACTGAGGCTGAGGCAGAAGCGCAGGCAGCGACGCTTGGGGTTGTTCGTCTCGAATGCGTCACGATCGCGAAGAAAATGCAATGAAAAATGCTCCAAGACGGGTCTAGGAAAATTTAAACAATAATCTTGCAGAGAAAAGGTTTCTTTTAAGTGTTTTAAAAATATGTAGGTTAATTTTTTTTAATATTTAAAAAGCTTTCAATACCAAAGTTTATTTGGAAATAAAAATATTTTCTTTATATTTTCTTTAAAAAAAATATAACTATGAAACAGGCCTAAGAATTGCTTATAAAATGCATTCCATTTTAAAATGTTTATTTATTTTTTTTCCTATAACTTGCATGTTTAATTATTAATTTCTCTTTTTCCAACGAAATTAAGATTGATTCTTAATGAGTTCATTGGGATTTTAAAATGATTTAAAGACCAGAGAGAAGATAATTAATAAATTATTTGATTTTTTATTTCCACAATACAACCTTGCGTATTAACTTTAAGTATAAATAATTTTTTGTTTGTAATTATAAGTGACTAAGGCATTAATTTATAAGTTAAAACCCACAATCGTTAGGAAATACACTAAATATAATTATTACAAATTATTAATTAATATTTATTAGACTTTATATGAAATTGTTATACTTTTGCTTGCAATGAGTTAACAAATTTATAAAGAATTTAAGAAGCTACATATATCTACAGTATTGATTTTAAAGTAATATATTTAATTATAAAACAAACTATGCAGGTTACTTGTGAGACTGAAGTTGAATTTACATTGTTTAAATATTTTTTAATAAATTCCTTTAATTATAAAAACATTTTTATACCTATTAAACAATTTAGATTTATGGAAATAACCCTGAAAGTTTAGCTTGCCCGCATTTCCAGCAACTTTAAAGTTGCAAAAATTTGAAATAAAGAAAAAAGCTACCCAAAGAAATGCAGGCCGAACGGAAATGAACTCTAGAATCCCTCTTCAATCCTCCCTCCTAAAAATTAAACCATTCGCGACTCGAATTATCAACTCAATTCGGTGGACAAATAAATCAATTTGTGTGCCGAAAAGAGGCGAGTGACAGAGTTAAAGGGAGCATCATCTTCGCTTGGAGGAAGATTTTGCTGTTGGATGAAGCAATTAACGCTGCTTTTTTCTTCTTTTGGGAGGTACATAGGTGGGGGAGTGTTTGTGTGGGTGGGTGTGAGTGGGTGTTTGGCTGTTGTTGAGTGGGTGTGGCGTTATATTTGACAACTGTAATTGTCACAGGCGCTTTGTGTGCCCACGAAATTCGACTTATTGATAAGCAATGCAAATATTTGAAAGAGCGAGCTGAATAAAAAGTATGAAATTCGAATGAGAACAGGGAGAGTGTGTAGTGTGTGTGTGCTGTGTGTGTAGTTTGTGTGTAATAATAGCAACAATGAGCCGTACTACAAGGGCTCAAGAGAATACAGCAGTTATTATCAGCGGCCAAGGCCAGGACAAAGCTGCAAAGCTGCTGCGGCTCGACTGCTCTATTGCCTGAGTGTGTGCCTCTTAGTTTGTTGTGTGCACAAGTACTTATGCAGCCCAGCGAGGGCTGACACAGAAGTTGTCAGAGTATGGTATACACTACGCATAGCAGCCACTCGTATCTAGATTAGATAAGCAGGTTTTAAATGTCTAAAAATATTTTTATCGAACTTTTAACGCTTGCTTAAAGCTGATTTGTGAACTTTACGAGTGTCAATAAATAGCTGTGCAGCTAGCGAGGGTTGTCAATAAGTTTAGAGACTAGGAAAGATGGTAATTTATAATTTATGACAAGGAATTAAGAGTAGATTATCATTTATAATTAATTTACTGATGTGAAAGTCACAAAGAAAAACCCACCAAAATTAGAGAATTATTATTATTTTCCATCTTAATGTTCTTTGTTGTTACTCCTCAACCTCCCCTCGCGGCATAGGCCGCACTATCATGTTATGATGATGTTGTTTTCTGCTGCTACTGGAGCAGCAGCGTTGACTGCTAATGAGTCCGCCGCCGGTTGACACATGTAAAGCGGAAGCCAGACCGAGATCAGCGATGAGAATAAGCATGAGACCAGAGACTGGAGACCAGAACAACAGCAAAAACTGTTAACAGTTAGCACTGGAACTCCGCGAACGACCTTGACACTGGGCCAGCCCGGACAGGAGGCCCCACTGTAGCCGCCTTTCCTCATTTTCCCCCCAACATGATCACATGTGTGTGCGGAGATAATCGCTGGAACCCGTTTATGATCGCAGCGGCGAATCAAATATTTGCATTCATCGAGGAAAAATTTAATTAGCAACCTCAGCACAAAAACAAAGTGGAGCAGAATCGATATTTGCCCAATGGGAGGCGGTAAAAGTGTTTAATTAGTTGGATTTAGCATAATTACTCACATTGTTGGCTGCCGGTAAACAGCTTCTACGCTGAATATGCGTAGTTCAAAGCAAATAAATACGAAACGAGACTGCAAATAAACAAGGTCCCAAAAAAACTCTTCTTATTTTCTATACGCTTCCTGATCCGGAGCCAACTCCACCTGCAATTGCTATTGCGGCATTTTTTTAGGTTCAAAAATAAAACACTTGCCACATTCCAAAGGCGCAGCAGCCAAAAGTTCACAGCCCGAGCAATGGCTCCTCTATATTTATAGGCTCCTAATGAGGTGGTTTATTAAAATTAGACCACAAGCACTGGGGAGCTATATGGAGTGCAAGTACTAGATTATGAAACACCCAGCAGAACGGGGGAATCTACATTGAAATAATGTTTATGGAAAGGCTAAGAGAAGTGGGTTTTATTTGGTTTTAAGGCCTACCTCTAGCGAATGGCATTCTTTATTATAAATAAATGAATTATTAAGTTTTTTGGAGCATATAAAGAATATTTTATTCAACTGTTGTATGCTGATTAAGAATATATATGATTTATAGGGTCGAAAAAGACTGCTTCGAATTAAAATTAAAATTTTTAATATTTATCCATAATTTTATATGATAATTTTTGGGGAAATTAAAGCCTAAAAATATCAAAACTAAGCCAAAAATGCATTAATTTCAATTCGGAAAGCTGTTCTAAGTTAGTTTTTACTAGGTTAATAAATCTGCATACTTAATTAACAATTTTAAAAAATTTAAATTTTGGCCAATTTTTTAAACATTTTAATGAAGTAACCCCTTATCAAATTTTGAAAAAATGGCTTAAAAATTTTTTTCTTCAGGACATGGCTTAAACGATTCTGCTTTAGATGCTGATCAAGAATATATATGATCTATAGGGTCGGAAACGACTGCTTCACTAAAGAATATACATTTTAAATGCAAATTTTAACATTTTCTTAAAAAACTTAACAAATAAATTGTACCCATATTTCCCTCTCAAAATCATAACCAATAACCAAATTGTAACTGTATCTAAATGCCTTTTGATTGCAAAATTAAAACCTTTTCTTATGAAATAAATACAAATAAATTATCTCAATATTTCCTTTTGTTAATTATGAGCAATTTTCAGACTGTAACAAATGCGATTTGTGGAGCCTGAACTCCCGACCAGAAGCCCCTCAACTGCAATAGTTCGGATGCGTAATTCAATTTGGCACAGCCCGGCGGCATTGTGGCACCTCCAAGCCGTGACTCCCACTGAGTCATCCTTCCCTAGGTTCCCAACCCCCCCACCTTCCAGCACCTAGAATGTGGGTGTAAACATATATCAACCATATCAACGGTGTGTGTGTTATAGACACCCCAAGTACCAGCCAGGACAGTCGAGGAGAATGACATCATTGGATTTGATTGCTGGTCGCTGCCGTGAGACGAAAACAACAACAAGGAATGGAATTTGTTATTTCGACTTGGCCCCGGGAAAACTGCATTACTCATCCATCCCCTGCGAAGATCCAGGGACTGTAAAATCTGACAAAATTGTCGGTGGCTCTTGGCCAGCGGCCAAGTGTAACAACAGACAGGGAAGTAAGTGCAAGGGAAGCTGATTGACGTTGGATCATGTGAAGCGTCAAAACAATTACCTACACAGGGAGCTACAAATGGTTATCAAATACAAATATTTGTTTGATTTTAGCTAGATATTTTATATTATTTATTTTATTTATTTAGACAACAAATCTGAGAGGAAAACAACATATATTACTTTGTCTTAGAAAGTCATAGGGTTCATGGCCGAAAATAACTTGGCTAATTTCCAGCTTTAGTCTAGAATTAGCGAGAATTGAGTGACTGGCGCATATTCATTCATAAGATATATTTAGTACTACATTTGTAATATTTTAAGCAATTTAAGATTAATCTCTAATAAAAGGATTCAATAAATGTGGAGATAACATCATTGGGAATCTTTGCAAGGAACGCTGGGTCTCAATAAAAAAATCTAAAAAAAAATTCTGATAGGCTTCCCTCGAACAAAAGGCGACAAATTTAATTTCCAACTCGGTTTTCCCATTTTGGCAGCAGCAGCAGAACTTGAAGCTAACAAAAGCGTCGTCGCCACCCGAAAGGCAAACAAAACACGAAAACGTAACGAAAAAGGCGAAAAACTCACCCTCCTTGGCATGTAGGAAAAGTGGTGGGAAAAAGGGAAAACCCTACGCAACATGTTCTATGTTCGGCGGGGAAAACAACCAGGGGAGTGGGCTGGGGGGAGACTGAATGAAACTGGAGCAGCAGCAGCAGCAGCAGCGGCACCAGCGAAGGGCAAACAGAGAGAAAAGCAAGCAAATTTGCAATTGCAGACAAAGGAAAGAAAAAGTTTTTGGGGATGGGTCATAGGCATAGGCCAATAGCCAATATCAAGAGCGCGAGGCTGAGACAGCTAGAGGGGATTAAGATCGGGGTCGGGGCTCGGGATCGGGGCAACCAGTTGGTGCCAAGGGCGAAGCTGCTAAGGGAATGGACCTGGTCGTGGGCGCTCGCTCGTAACAATTGACAATGCGGCGTATGCGCGATGGATGCCCAGCTGATGATGATACAATGGAACACTGACACAGTGAACGAGTTTCCCACACACACACATACACACGAACACACTCTCGTAATTGCACCCGCACACTGAGACACACTCGGAAAAACTTTCCTTTGAACAGGCTTTCGGCCCTGTCTGTGTGTATATTTCATGGATACACAATTTATGTTGGCCAATTTCTCGCCTCTGTTTGTATACAGAATTTCTTTGATTAATTACACACACACTACACACACGTTGCTGCCCCCTAGACTTACCCTAGATTATGGCATTAATTTCTGGAATTACCAAACTTCAAAAACGTTGTTTCCTTAAATATTTAAATTAACTGCAAGATTTACGTTTTTCTGTTTGTTTAACTTGAATTTGTTTATGCCAAAAATTTGCGCTCTAGGCTTTCCTCCGCATTGAGATATATAGACAAGACAGACTGGGATATATGGCTATCGCGTGAGATCCGATCCGAGAGTTTTGCGCGCCTCTTGCCAAACGGAATTGGGGAAGGCAGCCAACGACAACGTCTCCGCTCGAGAGCCGAAAAGCGTATATACAACAAATTATTTCGAGCGGAGAGCACACAGTGCCAAATGAAAAGCCAACAACAAAAACACACACACACACAAACGAGACAGCAGGAAAACATACCAAATTTCCCGGGCTGGCGTTGCCACCGTACAGGTCCATGGCCAGGCTCTAGTTAAGCTTTATACCCCTTCCTTGTTCCTAGTTTTCCCT
This sequence comes from Drosophila bocki, assembly GCA_008042715.1. Lineage (NCBI taxonomy): Eukaryota > Metazoa > Arthropoda > Insecta > Diptera > Drosophilidae > Drosophila > Drosophila bocki. The sequence goes on from VNJY01002531.1 coordinate 44,015, forward strand.
CGAGCTTTTATTCAGAATTTAATCGTGAAAACTTTGTACTGAAGCTACGAAAATGATAGCAAATATTGTGTGAAATATATATATCTCCGAGTGTTGAGTGGAAAACACCAGCTGTCTGGCAACTTTTCACTCCGCTCCAAAGGGGGAAAATTCTCAGCAGCTTTTCCTCGCCGCGCGACATGCGCAGTGGTTGGCGGAGAACGACCTACAGGTCGTATGAGCGCACAGGCAGACGCAACATTTTCGAGCGTGTGATAACACACATCCGACGAGGGCGCCCTCGTCCGGACTTTCCCTTTCCGGAGACTCCCGACTCCCGATTCCCGAGAGCGATGGCAGCGAGAGTGCGTGGGCCATTTAGGGAGGCCCAATTCCGTTTCGAATTCGTATTCGGATTTGGGCCCTAGACAACGGAGCGCTGCATTGAGGGAGGTAGGAAATTTATGGCTGTTATCATCACTTGGCCAGGGCCAGGGCAGCGAGAGGCGGCCACAAATATCGGGCAACGCGAACTGCCGGAACTAGGTCAAATCCAAACTAGCTGAACGTTTGGAATTTTGTTTGTGTTTTTTTCGAGGGAATTTTATGGGGGAAAACAAGGAGAGAAAATTCTAATTGCTTTCACACGGCGGATTATCAGATATTAAAGGAAATTAAGGTTTAAACTATCAAACTAATAGTTTAGTAATAAGAGAAGGTTGAGAAAAATTTACTTTTAAAAATTGTGTATTACAGAACTTTAATAATATTAGAGATTTATTAATATTTTTTATGGCCCTTTAGTATTATTAATTATTAATTTTCGAATTGAAATTAACAAATTTTTAAAAATGTTTATTAGTCGAAAAATGATAAATATTTATTGAAGACTCAAGCACATAAGGTCTTTTTCTTAATTTATAAACTTTTTTTTAATTTTATTGTTTAATAATTCATTTAATAAACTAAAGCAATTTATACAATACAATTTTTTTTAAATTTTTATAAAATTTATACCAAAATTCTAGAATAATAAAAAAAGCTTATATCTGAGAGTATGTTTATACGTTGAAAAACAACGAAGCTATAATTTTAATACCCTTGCAGGGTATTTTATTTCCAGTCCGAAGCTCATTACGCATTGAAGGAGTCATTTCCGACCCCATAAACCATATATATTTTTGATCAGCATTAGCAGGCGCATCTTTCTGGCTAAGTCTGGAAGAAAAACATTTTTAATCAATTTTTTCAAAATTGTATAAGGGGTTACATCATTAAAATTCTCAAAATTTTATAAAATTTTCAATTTCTAACTAAGTATGCAGATTTGTTAACCTTATAAAAACTAACATAACACCGCTTTCCGAATGCAAATTAAGGCATTTTTGACAGAGTTATGCCTTTATTAGTTTTTAATTTTGCTATTTTTCTCTGTTCAATTACAGACTTTCCATCGTCATTGCCATCGCCATCGCTCCTAGTCATCAGTATCAGTAGACCTGACACCCACCCTGGACAAGAACCAAGGGAAAGGACCAACGACACACGCAAAAGGATGGTGGATAAGGGATGGGAATGGAGGAATAGGGATCAGGAATCAGGGATAAGGAGAGAGCACCGCCAGAAGCCAAAAGTCAAAGTATCATGGCAGTTTCGATCCGGAATGTTAATCTGTCATAAATAGGACTTCCAGTCAGGTCTGCCGGCTACTTTTACAACAACAGCAACGAACACAACAAGCAACATTTTAATTTTAAAATACTTTATTTTATTCTATGTTAATGAACCTAAATAAAAACAATGAAATACATTATTTTATATTATTTTGTTTTATTTTAT
>VNJY01002535.1:0-47054 GCA_008042715.1 Drosophila bocki
GGAGGAGATGCTGCTGTCAAAATGCGTCCCAAACAATTGCCAGTCAAGGCAAATCGAGGCAGCAATGTTCTCGAGGTGAATTTCTACCACGAAACCCCGCTGCAGGAGCAACACCCACCAGCTCAAAGAAGCTCCACAGGTGAGAAAATAAAACAAAATTAATTATAAATAGATTAATAATAACCTTAATTTTGTAGGCGCCTACTTGGATCAACTAAAAAGTCGCGTGCTGCGCCAGCCTGCACCTCTATCGCCACCCACTCCCCCCTCGCCGGCAGCGGATGTTGGGTGCTTTACAAGTGTCACCACCAGTGGTGTGCTGGCCAAACAGCGTGCTTTGGACACCCATCCCAAGCTCACCCGGCACTCGCATAGTCTGTCCACCTCGCAGATCGATAGCTCCGAGTATGTGAGCAATGAGGCCAAGTTGAGGCATACCCAGGCATTGGCTGGTTCGGCCACCGATCGCCAGAAGGCTGAATATCGCCTGAATGTGTTCACCACCAGCACCAATCAGCAGCAGCAGCATCATCAACACCAGCATCATCAGTTCCCGGAGACGCCCACCACGCCCACAAGCACAACTCAGGGTTCAGAGGCCGCCCTGCTGCAGACGGCACAGACCAAGCAGGATTGGATACAGGAATGGGCGCGCAATGCTCGAGCGCGTAGTCTGGCGCAGGATGTGAGTGGAACGAGCGCCAGTCGCCGGAAGCAGCAGCAACAGCAGCAGGCCCAGGCACAGGTGAGCTTTAGAACTTGTTTCGAAACGGGAAGATGAGTAAATTTGGTATTTACATAAATGGAATAAACCCATTTGCTTGGTTTTGTGACTCATTACGAGATGGGGTAACATAATGAGTTGGTTTTGGGAAGGAGATGAACAAGTATTAGTAACTTGTATTTAGTTTTTTAATTAAATATTTTGGCTTATACGTTCTAAATTGTATTTATTTGGTTTCAAAAGTAAGCCCTATTTGTTTGAAATTATGAAGAGCTTATTTATTAAGCAACTTGCTTCTTTGTTTGCCTGATTTTAAACAAATTTAGAGATTAGATAGCAAATTTAATGATGAATCATCATTGTCAAACAACTTTTTTATTGGAAACTCATAATCTTGGGTTAATTTCACTTAATTTTATTGGGTAATTTGAATTATTTTAATTTGATAAGGTATTTTAAAGGAAACAGTACACAAACAAATCAACAAGTTCATTTTTAAAAATAAAAATATAATAATATAATAGTAATAAATATTTATAATAATAATGAAAATAATTAAAAATTTAATTATAATTTTAAACAAGCCAAATTTTAAATGAAATTATTTTAAACTTTGCATTTATTTTTAAATTTTATTCTTTCTACATGGATTTTACATAGAGATGTAAAAAATCTACCCCTTAGCACAGACACAAACCCCTCTTCCGGGGGAAAGATAAAAATTGTAGCACGCTTTTATGGGTTTTGTAAAAAAATCTTTAAATTGGCCTTAAAATATAAATATTTCACTTTAATAATTAAATATTTATAAATAAAAATATATTAAAATATATTATATATTAAAATATATTATATATTAAAATATATTTTATATTAAAATATATTATATATTAAAATATATTATATATTAAAAAATATTATATATATTAAAATTATTTTTGTAAATATATTCATACATTTTTTAGTTATAATTATATACACTTTTCATATATTTAAATTAAAATTTGATACAAATTTCTTATATATCTTATAAATTTTCCTCTTACAAAATATAAACCAACTAATTCCTTCCATTTTTATCTTTTTCCCCAGCAACTAATGACACGCAGCTACAATTGTTCGGACACCGGCGGCGACTCCTTGACGGACGACAGCCTCAGCCTGTACAACCAGCAGCAGCAGCGTCAATATGCCGCTGCCGCCAAGCTCAATCGCAGCTTAGCCGAGCGTTATCGCCTGCTGGGTGACTGTGACTACGCCAGCGATCCGGCATTGTGCAGCCATGGCGGCCAGGGGCCCATGGAGCCACCATATAAGCCACCCAAAAGCCCCAGCAAAATACCGTCACCGCTGCACACGCTGGGACGTGCGCGCAGTGCCAGTCGCTCGCGGCCGCCAACGGATGCGTATTTAGAGCAAACGGCTGCCGCCATAAGCAACCTGCAGCAGTCACTCTCCCGCCGGAGCTCTGTCAAGTCGCCGGCCCAGAGCAGTCCGCAGCATAGCTTGGAATCTGGGATGATGGGAGCAGGAGCAGGCGGTGGCTATAGGCGATCGCCTCTTCACAGGGCTCTAATGACCAGCAGCATTAATGAGGCGCAACTGCAGTTGCTGACCAGTGGGGAGTATTTGCTGAAGCAGTTGCGTCGCCGCAAGAACTCTTTGGAATATGATCCTGGCCAGGAGGTGGAACAGGATGAGCAGGTAGCTCCCACTAGTCCCCTGTCGCCGCTGCGTCGTTCGACCAGCTTCCAGCAGCATCAGCAACAGGGACAGCAGCCAGTAAGGCAGGCACGTCCGAATTTCCAGAACCTGTACACACCGCCCGCTGCCCGTCATGCCCATGCTTTGAGCACTGCCCACCAGCAGCAGCAGCAGTTGAAAAAATCCGCCAGCAGCAACAACTTTGAGCAGGCCTACAGCGACTATGACAATGAGTTGCAGTACTACATCAACGATGAGGATGAAATGGGCACCACCGGAGCCTACTACTCCAGCAACGAGGAGGAGGAAATGGAGCAGGAAGGCAACCAGGGTGCAGTGCCTCTAAGCAACACGCGCATGAACAAGGCTCTGCTGATGCGGATAGAACGAAGCAAGCAACGTGTAGCCGGCGGAGGATCACAGGCTCCGGTGAAACCCACTTCAGCGCCAGTTGCTGGCAAGCTGAGCCTGGCACAAAGTGGAGCTGGTCTGGTGGCCTGCCCCAACACACCAGAAATGCCGCGACGCGGTATAAAAAGTGCGCCAAGAGCAGCGCCAGGATCTGGAGGTACACGAAACACACGCCAATCCATGCCCAGGGAGACGAGTCTCAGTCGTTTGGCCCAGCAAGTGCCCAGTTCGCTGGCCAATGCCAAAAAGCAGCTACTGCAAACGGCCAACGCTGGTGTAAACTCCAATCCTGGCGGGGGTCAGCGGGTGCAGCCAAAATATCTGGACATCTCCAAGTACAAGTCAGCGCAGTCGAATAATTTTCTGCGTAAAAATGATTCCAAGAGCACTTTAAAGCCGGCGGATCAAATGAAACGGAGTCCCAGTGCCTCCTCCATGGGTCTTAGTCGAGGCGAGGGAACGAGAGCGAGCAATAGGAGTGTAAGAAGTGCCGCCTCTGCCATGAACACGAGCACAACTTCCTTGGGTGGTGGGACTAGCGGAGGCAGAGCCTCATCCGCCGTGCGACGTGATCTCTCAGGTTGGCTATACATTCCTAAATTTATATATTTTTTTTTAACATTTTATTGTATTTGCTTTTTGCAGTTAACAAGCAAAAGGAAGCCGAAATGGCCATGTGGAAGAGACGCTCAACTTATGATCCCATGAAGGCGGCCGCCGAGGATCGCCGCAAAAAGGAGGAGGCGCGTCGTGCCCAAAACAACCAGGCTCAGCGACAAATGAACGATTTGGCCGATGAGGAAGTGCCTTTTGAAAGGTAATTTAAATGGTCTTTGGTTTTTGGGTGTCTAAAAAGGTGGTTTATTAGTTAAATATTTGCCTTAGGTGATTTTTAATAGGTTTATTTCCATTTTAATAATGAAATTAGAGTTAGAATAGGTTATTAGTTGGTAGAAATCGATCTTAAATAGACCCTTTGAGGTGACATTAATTAAGCTTAAGACAATTTAAATTGAGAAAGTGTTTTTTTAATTATTTTATAAGAGTACATATTTTAAATGAGTACAAAGTGATATAGAAGTTAAATATTTAATTTTGCCATTACTTTGTTTGGTAATAAATAAATTTAAAATTATTTTTGGATATTTAAAAAGTTTATATATCAAATTAAGATATTTTTTATATGTTAATTTTGTCCATAAACGTAATCTAAATTTTCCTCTTAATTATATTAACTAGTTAAGACCCAATTAACGACTTCAAGATTTTCTATTTTAATTTTTATTTTTAAAATTAAACTTATTTTGGATTTTTGGCAGATCGTTACTATTTTCAATTAAAGAATTCAACTAGAAAGGTATAAAATAAATACAAAAAAATATATAAAAATATTTAAATACAGTAAATATATTTTATTAGTAAAAAGTTAAGCTAATAGCTAGTTTTTTCAAGAACTAAGCCAAGATATTTCATGCTCTTTCTCTCTGATAAAAATTATTAACTTAAACTCTATGTATTTTTGTGACTTATATAATATAAATGTAGTACATAATCCCAGAGTTTTTTAGGAAAATTTAGATTTAGATTTTTGAAATGAGTTTCCCGAGACACTCTTTAATGATTTACAACATATATATGCATTTTTAATTATGTTAACTTGATTTATAACCTTTAATTTTGGTTCTTTTTTATTATTAGCTTAAGGTTATGGGTAATTTCGCGGCTAGAGGTAAAGGTGCGTTACTCTGGACATAGAAAAGTACTTAAATATATTTACTAGCTATCTCTCATGACTCACTCTTAGATGAAGCTCTTGATTTCTTTCCCTCTTGATTTTAACTCTTAAGTAGTGGCTAAGAAAGCGAGTTCAGCATTGAATTTTGTAACCTAACACCGCTCAGCTAAATCGGAAAAGTAGGAATTAAGTCTGTACTTATAATTTTGCTAATTGATTTCTTCTCTTTAATTTCTGTACACCCGAAAAATAAAACAAACACACCAATACACCAACACCAACACTCCAATAACAATCGGTAGACCATCACGCTCCCACTACCGCCGTGGACAGTTATGACCAACGGATGGTGTGCTAATTACCGATTTTTGAGCCTACACACAACCTAAACATTCAGTCGACTATCTTTCCACGAAACCGAAAACAAAAAAAAAACCAAATACTTTCCACCAACAAAACATGCCACGCGATCCTAAAACGATGCAAGCAGCAGCAGAGCCTCAGCAGCAAATTGTATCACTATAATCCAATTCTAGTGCCAGATACAATCGCCGAATCGAATCGAATCGAACATGGATCTATTTCGAATAGTATCCACAAAAAAATAATAATAATAATACGATTTTTCAACTTGTAAAAAGAAATACAACGAGACCCAAGCGAAGCCAGCCGAAGATCCGAATGCCAATGTAATAGAAAATTCTCTCAGTTGTAGTAAATACTGTTGAACGTTGTTACATGCATTAAATATCAATCATTTTGTTCTTCGTTTCGCCGTTGTGCAATTGTCTCGATCAAATTTGTTCGTTCGTTCGTCAGTTTGTTAGTTCATTTGTCTTGCGTGCCGGCTTTATTTGATTTTGTTGGCTAAAGCAATGAGTACGGGCCGTGAAATGCTCTCAAAGATTGCATACTAACTGCATCGATCTATTAACTCATAAACATTTAAGCATTGGCAGATCATTAGGGAAATTGATATTATGGGGATTTAATTATCGATTGACAGGTGTTGTATGAATTCATCGTTTGAGGGAAAGGCTGACGAGATCGATATATATCGATGTTGGATTGATATTCTAAGGATATGTGATTTTCAAATAATAATAATTGAGATCTATTTCTTATTTTCCTAAAATTATTTTGTGTTTAGTATCGATATATTTAGCCGGAAAATAGATATTTTAGAAATACATTTCATTATCGATATAATAAAATCGATATTTTAATCGATATTATTATTTTGAATATTTCATAAATAAAATAAATACATTCTATTATTGATATTATTGAAAAACATTTAGATATCTGTATTTTAAAATTTAACGAGAAAATTTTTAATATATAAAATATTGAGAAATTTAAATAGGATATTTTCTATATTAATTTCCCTCTTTTATAAATATCCCAGCCTTAACTATGAAATATTATCCTAAAAGAACTTTACAAGTTGTGTGTTAAATGTTATTTTTTATAATATTAATATTAATAACTGACAACTTTATGTTTTTAAATATATTTAGGGTCCTAAAAAATTCAAAATACGATTTTTCATACCATTTCCAAGACAATCCATTTTTAAAAACCCCATTCAATTTCCCTAAAATCCAAAAGCAAGCGTTTTTCGCATTTAAAGTTTGTTCCTACTTCAAAATTGATGCAACCCTCTAATTTAAACCATAAAACATACATATTAATCTATACTTTGTTGACTAAAATACCTAAAATGGTCTTGTAAAGTGTACAAATGTTTGTCCTGTTTAAAGCCTAACCGACATCACATTGAACATGCCTCATTCTAACCAGTTGAACCACGAAACCTAACCACTTAACCCCCCCCACATTAGACCAGCTAACACATAGACACCAATTAAAAAGCTTCCTTAGAAATCGCTAGATATGAGTACTCTCGAGTGAAAGTACCTCACAAGCATATATATAACCATCCAAATTGTTTGCATTTAGAAATATGGAAAAATTCTGCAAGCTTTATATTATATTTTTTTTATATACAGTGTGCTGCGTCCGGCCAACAATCTAACCATCACGAGCGGCGGCGTCAGCTACAGTCCGCGAAATTCCATGGAAAACGACGCCTGGACGCTTGGTGAGTCCTCCGAGTTTGGTGAATATCCCGATGACTATGATGAGAACGACGAAGAGGATGACCAAGACCATGATGATGACTATGTGGGCCAGGAGTCTGATGATGTTTTTGAAGCAGAGTCCGGCGAAGCTGCAGCCCAGTAAATGAAACACACACACACAAAACCAGCAACAGTGATATATATAAATTTCGATACATAACTATATATACTATATATAGACATATGTATAACATATTGTATTTCTTAGCAATCGATGAAGAAGCGATAATAGGCATAATCAAGCTTCATTACTAGACTTAAAGCTGGCTTGATTTCTCTTTTTTTGGTTTATTTATAATTTAAAAACCGAAAATCATCGAATAATCGTAATAAAATGGAATATATGCCAAGTGAAACAAGAGTTACTCACTTCTAATCTGTCCACAAAGAAAGCCATAGATGAGATCACTAAATTATTTTTCCAAGCCTTGAAAGTTTCTAATTTAAAATTGTTTATATTTTTAAAAAGCAGCTTCTATCATTGTTGGTTAGGGTGCAAAATACTCAGATGTGTAGGGACTATTGCAATCCTTGTGCTGAACAAACAATATTATTTTAAGAATTGCTGACCAAAAGGGAATTGAATTGTTTTTGTAATTGGAATGGTAAACGTGTAAAGTCAAACCTAAAGTCTCATGTCAGTAGGTTTTTATATGTATGTATACATTTATGCAAAACACTCGATATGATATGATATATAGTTTTATACACTAGCTGAGTATGTCTAGTTTAGTACTATATAAATGGAGCATATGTGGTATTCGCTTTTAAATCAGCTAAAAATTGTTAAAGTATTTATCCTTGAAGAAAACTACAACAAAAATATGACAAGTATCAGGCAAACACGGTGTCGGTGTCCATGTGGCAACTGCTCTCTGGTTTATGGATTTGATTTTTAACATTTACAACAGCAAGTATTTTAAAAAATATATATATTTAACTCCATAACGCCCAAGTCAGCTTAAGCAATAGACAATATAAATATAAATATAAATACTATAAATATAAATAAAGAGACTTCTTAGCAATTTCAAAATGTCCAACGAAACAGGAGTGTTCCAGGAGCAGTTGCCTGGTTTTAAATATTATTTTTAAAAGTAATACAACTAATTAACAGCCGTCGATAAACATTTTTTTTAAATTGTATATTTTAAGTATTTAAGCAAAACGTGAGAGATTTACGAGTTGTTTTCCGTATTGTGTCCTATTTTCTTGTTATTTTATTTCTCCAATAGTTTTTAGATAAACCAAAATAAACAAAGACAAAAATAAACAAAAAATTTAAAGAAACAAATATCTTGTTGTTGTTTTGATTGAATCAATTTTTGTTTTCAGGTTCAATGAACTGGGATAAATTTAAAGGCGATTATGAGTAATGAATACGTAAGGCTTTGCATAAAGATATATCTGGGGTAGTCTGTTTTCGTATGGATAAACACTTTTCGTATTGAAACAATAAGAGAATGTTTTTGATTTCAATTTTATATATTTTATGAAATTGATTTTGATTTTTTTTTTCAGAAACTTAACTTACTTACTTGAGAATTTTAAGGTTCAGGAGAAAGTTTTGCCTTAAAATTCCCAAGTACGATTTCAGCGAAAAAACAGCTTTACATGCAACATTTTTTAAAGCAAAAAGCTCTTTTAATTTTAAATATAAAATTAAAATTAAACTTTATACTTAAAATGAAACCTTTCTTTTAACTAACTAAAAAATATCCAGCAACAAACTTTAATAACATTCACGACCCCCAGGTAAACATTTTTTATAGAGGGAATGGAAAACATAAAAAACAAGAATATTCCCGTGTCTGAGTGATGTCGAGACTGAAACCATGACGGATGATAAAAAACACAATACAAACTATATAAAGCAAAAAAAAAAGGAGAATATAATGCTGTTACGGCAAAGAGCCGGATGAAAAAGGAAAATAAAGCGAAGCAAAACTAATTAAATTATATGAAATAGAAATGTAAACAACAAGCTTCAGCTAAAACAAAATAAAAACTTGATAATATGTATGCATAAAGGAAAAAGCGAAACAATTTCATGGTGAAAAAAAAAAACACCAGCTTTGGGAATTTGAAAATAAATGAAATTAAATATTTGTGTATGTATATTTTAGCTAATAAATGTTTAAATTAAATTTTTTGCATACAAACAGGTCAGGAAAAACTTTTTCAATTAAATTCTTAGCTAGAAAAAAAGAGATAATTAATATATAATGGGTTTTGTTGAATATTTTTGATTTTTATTTGGAGAAATAACGTTATCCATAAATTAAATAGTTTGTGGTCTTTTCTAGTTGACTTTAGATACTTTTTAATTTATGTGAAATATTTTATAATATTTCTTTATTGATTTTTTATATTATAAATTTAATATTTTTAATATTATTTCTTATTTAAGTACTAAAGAAACCTCAATCTCTAAGCATTCACCTGTTTGGCAAGATTTGGTTATTTATTTTTAAAACAAGAACAACAAAGACATACAAAGATCTAAAAGCAGATATAGCTTATTAATTATTATGATTGTTATTAACCTTTGGGTTGTTTATTGTTTGGCAACACGTCTGTTTTCTGGCTACCTCATCACTTGCTCAATTCAATTTCCATATCCCCCAATTCCATTCAGAATCTGAAGTGCCCCCTTATGCCCCGCACACTATATAGCCAAAAGATACAGATACAGATACAGCTACAGCTAAAGATACATATGCGCTTGAGGGGAATTTCGTTTCGTATATAGAAATGTTTGGGGTCTTCTTCGGGGCTGTTTGGGTTTAGTCTGGCACTTAAAAACGGTTTTATTTATGGGCTTTTATCATTTCAGCTTTCCCAGGATTTTCTGATATCGCCATAAACAAATAATGCCTAATGTGCATTAACTCATAAACAATGCAAATCAGTATTTTACCACACAAGTGATTGAGGCAAGGAATCTAAAATTCCGGCTCTTGGAATTTATTCACCACATTGCCACTGCTACTTGAGGCCACTTGGACTTGCCCCTTGTGATAAATGGCACTATATTCCATCCATCTGCACCAAGGCCCCGGAGATACTTCTGGAAGATACTTCTCCTGCGTCAATTGAGATTTTTTTCAGCTTCTATATTTCAGCTTTGAGTACTGTATAGACATTTGTCATTTGCTGATGGCAATTATAAATATTAGAAATGTGTGTATATATATTATGGATTTATGGCAACTTAAAGTACTTGAAAATTTTATTTTATTTTATTAATCTGGATATATCCTCTTGAAGTTGTAATACAAGCTGCGATTGTAGACATCAAACATGGGATGCTTCATCACTATATGCCTGTAGTGCCATCTTTCAGCCATTAGGATTATAATAGAGACCACATAGCCAATGATCAGGGCCACAAAGGAACTCCAGAATTTCTGTAGATTCATCAGAGCCTCCTGTTGGGCAGGAGCCTCAGCGGGCAGACGCTGAATGGCATCCTTGAGCCATTTGGTTATAAGACCTAAAAGGAATAGGAATTATTACATTATATAACTATATTTTAAGGATATATATTCAAGGATATGTGAGGAGAAATTTCGTAATTATATAACTATATTCTAAAGATATCTGAGTTATATTACCCACCCCCCTCAGCCAGGTGTTGTATAGAGCTATCCACGCGTTTCCTTAAAGCCGAGTTCTTTTCCATGGCCAAAACAACAGGCATATTGACCACACAATCCTTCATGATATGTAAAGTGGATCCTATACCAGATCCGGAATCATCGGCCACCCTTAAGTAACGCAAATAGAACTCGCTGTCGTAGTAGGCGCACTGACCCTTGGCTATACGTGCAGTCTGCATGGGGAAGAGGTCTTTTATTATTCGTATTATTATATATTATATTGTGGTTAATAAAAAATGTAATAAATTAATTAAATGGCAAAAAGAGGGGGGATTTGTGGTTTATTTTAAACCAAGTGTTAATTTTCACACGTTTAAAGTAGCACCTGTGGAAATTATATGGGGAAACACTATGTAACTTTAAGGTAAATATGAAAATAAAAGGAGAAAAGGGTATGTTTTTAAGATTAAAAAATCAAGAAAAATTTAGAATAAATAATAAAATGAATAAAAATATAATATAAATATATAATATATATAAAATATAAAATATAATATATATATATATATATAATGTAAACTATGAAATACATAACATGGCCTGTCTATGTTTTGTCTGTAAATTTTCTTTTTCAATACAATTATAATCAATTAACCCCCTCAGATACTTTTCATATCACTTTATATTACCTTGAAGGCTTAATAAAATAATGACTCCAAATTAAAAATGTTGCCAAATACTCTTATCAAAGAAAGATAACACAATTAGACTTCAAGATCTGGTTAAAACTGGTTATTGTTTTTCTAAATGGTGGTTTAAAGTTCATTGCTACGACATTTTGATAACGTCGGCACTCGTTCTATATCATGGTAAATAATTTAAGATCTTAGTTAAGACCTGATAAGAATCGGTGAATTTAACCTAAATATTTTGTAATGATTTGTTGTGATTTTTAAAGCGAAAAATAATACAAGTTAATATTTTAAAATATATATTATATATTTAAAAAAATTATTTAAAAATGCAAAAGTTTTTGATTTACCAGATCCTCCATTTGGCTGATCACCTCCATTTTCTGACCCACTTTTCGGGCCACTTCATCATTGGCGTCCAGGAAAAACTGTCGGTTTTCGGAGACACCAGCAGAGGGTGGAATGTGGGAGAGCAGAAGGTCTTCCAGGGTGTCGATAGTGACTCTGTAAGTATAAGTTAAATAAATATATTAATAAATACATTAAGAAACAGATTACAAAATGTATTAAAAAAGTATACAACAAATATATTAATATATATATTAATTCCATTTTTTACCTCGCTGCCGGATTGGCCAAAATGGCAGTAAAACTGGCCCTATAAGTGGCCACCAGCAGAATGCAGTAGATCCAGTACCAACCCGTCAGGACCCTCAGAGGCCAATTCCGAGGCATTCGTGGCAAGGCCACATAGAGCAGCATGCTGTACGTAAGCAGAATGCAATTCGCATAATCATCGAAAAGATCACGAGGTCGCCTTGATCCCTTAGAAGGACGATAGCGGGCTATGGCAATCCTAAAACTAAGCCTACGATATATCTTGGGATCTAGGGGAACCCCATGATTCCTCCTAAGGCAGCGAAAAAATCCTGAAGAACCTCCTCTAGTTAGAATAGCATTCAGGAAACTAATGCCATAAAAGACAGTGCCCACAATGAACAGGGAGAGCAGGACACCCGCCCACATGCCCCCACTGAAGGGCAGGATGAAGGTCTGCCAGGAATTGTCCGTGGAGGATTCGGGTGTAAGGAAGGTGAGGCAGTCGAAATTGTGAGGTAAACTGAGCTCCACGGATTGCAGATACACCTGAAACTGATGCAAGTCACCTATGGCAAAGCGTGCATTGTGAGTAGCCTATTAAAAAAAAAAAATTATAATATAACTTTTTTTTGTTAAAATCCAAAACTCACCACCTCTTCTATAAGTAAGGAATCTATGCTGGTTTCATTCTCACTAAATCCTTCGGTACTTCCATAGTTTTCCCCTCCAAGCTCCCAATCTGCATTTTCGCTTTGGTTTGGCTTGTAGTAAGTGGGTTGGAAATTCAAAGCCTTGCCCAGGGCATTCATGATCTCCACTTCAACGCCTTGGTAACTATTCGTGGTGTTCACCCACATAACCATGGGAACGTGTTCTGAAATGGCCACGGGCACAGAGACACCTAAAAGGGAGGAGTGTTTTAAAGGAGCTTAGATTATTAATTCAGGGAAAATTCTCTGACAGGAGTTAAAAAATGTAGAATATATAAAAATAATTTAAAAAAGGTTTACCGTATAAATTACTTGTTTTATCTGCAAATAGAATTTTTCCATTGATGCTTTTACCCATTTCCCAATTGGCAATATTTTTCACCACCAAAACCCCGCTTAAAATTTCCGGAAAGGCTATGGTGGAGATGATGAATCTGCAAGAAGGAATAATTAATAATTGTATTAATAATATTACACGGTTTTTATACCATAAATATACATATAAAACCCACCTACTATCCTCCAACTCCCATTTAAGAAACACCGTTCCTAGAAACACACTCCACAGATGCAGCATATCCCTCTCAAAGAGTCTGGAGTCATGCAAAAGGATGAACTTGCTCTGGGCATCCAAGGACCTAGTGGCGTAAATATATCGCAGAAATCGCTGCACCTGCCAGCCATTCAGTATGGTGATCACATTCAGTTCACAGTCACTGGCCTTGATGGCCTTCAAGATGAGCTCCACCCGCCTGGTGGGTCTCACCAGATCTTCGCTGGCATTAACTCGCACCACAAAAAAGGGTACTACCTGTCGTCCTGCTGCCTCAAAGAACCTCCTGTCGTAAATGGAATAGTGGAGGTCATCCGTGATGACACCAAAGCATCTCTTTACATTGGCCGACCACAGAATACGTTGCAGAAGCTGCTTCAAGTGCAGCTCGTAAGTGTCCAGGTGGAGATGAGTTGGGGAAGAGATGGAAATGAAGCCTGTGACGAACGTGAGGGACATGCAGGCCCCAGCCAGGACGCCCAGCCAGCGCATCCTTTGGCCTGCAAAGAGCAACTGTGGCCATTAGTTCGTTAACCTGCTTACCGGTGGAACCCACGGCTCCTCATTGCGTATGCAGATCTAATTAAACTTGTCCGAGCCCCCGTCAGTCCTCAGTCACTCATCAGTCACTCATCGGGCTTGCCTTTGGCCGACGACGACCAGGACGAGGACGAGGACGACCTGATTTACTCGCATTTAAACTTTCCGCTTGGGTCTGGGTTATCTAATTAAAGTTTTCTGGTTTCGGGGCCCATGGGGGAAATAAGTTTTTGGCCAGGTAATATGGGTGTTTCAAGGTTAAAGGGAATCAAATTCCTTTTCGGTCAAGACACGCATGTTCGTAGATGGGTTTTCTAAAGGTTTTGGGGGAGAAATAACATAAGAAGTTGTATAACAAAAAGTTAGTTGAAGATGTTAGTTAAAGTTAAAGAAAACCACATCCTTATGTACCAAAATAAATCCTTAAATTAATTTTCTTTGTCATTTTTACTTCTCCTTAAACTCACCTTGATATATAGCCCATATCTGCACTCTTAAAAGAACCCCTGAAATCTTCACCACATGAGGTAAACCAAGACAAACCCGGTTAAAACCCAACTGAACCGCTTGATAAAAATCCCAAAAATCCAACTCAAAACTCAAAACTGAAAACTCAAAGATAAAACTCAAAGAAACTGGGCAATCAAGGGTCATTAAATTTCATTTAATCAGTCGCTCACTGATTGAGATCTATGGCGAAAGCGGTTCTTCCTCCCTTCCAAAC
The DNA here is from genome assembly GCA_008042715.1 of Drosophila bocki. Lineage (NCBI taxonomy): Eukaryota > Metazoa > Arthropoda > Insecta > Diptera > Drosophilidae > Drosophila > Drosophila bocki. Next base: position 14,140 of record VNJY01002535.1, read on the forward strand.
CGATCTTGTCACTAATTTGACGACAGGCCTCGCGTCTCCCCCTTCAGACAAATTTGATCAGACTAATTTATCATAAGACCATAACTAATACACGTCCGTCTTCATTAGGAGGGGGTGACGCGGGCTGGACTAAGGGATATACAACATATCTCTGGCTGGAGCCACTGATGATGATACTGATGCAGTCTTTGCAAAATCAGCGATCATCCGCAGTCAAGGCCCAGACACTAACGATATAGTAATGCGTACGACGACGACGACGACGTGTCACCGTGTCAGTCAGACCATCGGTCAGCCGATTAAAGCAGCCAGAAGCCGCATTCAAATACCCATTAATGTCAGCTCAAGTCAGCCGAGAGTCCAAGCCAATCAGCTTGCTGCGGATGTGGGCAGGTAACAGGTAACCCATCTTATATATATATATATATGTAGTACAGTATATAGCCAGTGTCGGGAATGGTCTTCTTCTGCGCTTTATTGTCGTGTAATTAACTTTTTCCGAATCGCCCGGATTTGGAATTGTTTGCACATAATTGCAATTTAATTATTTTCCCTCGCTCGTTTCCCTTTTCATGTTTTTATGGATTTATGTTGGTCGCGCGGTCTGCTGGCCATTAGCCCGGGTAACAGGTAACACCCGACCCAAGATCCATCCATACACTGGCAGGCTGGTAACCTGGCCGGCAGGTACGAGGTAGGTAGCGCAGAAATCGATTTTAGCCACCCCCGGACCGCTTCCCATGTCCAAGTGTCAGCCGGTGTTGGGTCCGGTCTCTGGACCGGCACTTGGAGAAAATTCTAGTATCATTTTTAAAGTTAAACGTTAAGTAAAGTTTGTTTGTATAACATTTTTGATATATTTTTTAATGGCTAAAAACTCCTTATAAATATAAAAAATGTGCATTTTGTAGTACAATTTAAAAATGTAGAAAAAATTATTAATATACTAGTATAATTAATTATATATTTACAAAAAAAAAATGTAGATGTCTAGATCGTCACGGTTGTTGATGCTGCACAAAAATATATCCCATTTATAGAATCGGAAATAACTTCTTCACTGCTATGCAAGCTAAATATAAAATAAAAATATAAGAAAAAACTGAAAATAAATTTTTAAATTAAAAAATTTAATATTTTTTTTATTATAAAAATAAAAAAAATAAAATAAATACATTTTATCTAATTTTTCCAATACAATTAAGACTAATCTGTTTATAAAATAATAAAATAAAATTTAAAATTAATTCTATAAAAAGTGTAACCTCCCATTTCTCCCAGTGTCATCCTGGTTCTCTGCTCTTAACGAGTGCATCGCATGTGGTGGGAACGCGCGGAGATTTCGGTGAGGTAAGCACTAACAACAGGGTCTCCAGCCAGCCGAGTGGAAAGCATTTTGCACTTTTATGGCCCAGATTCACTTGGTCCACGATCCATGGCCAAAAACAACAACAACAATAGCAAAAAGAACAAGAGAAAAATACAACAACAAAGTGTAGACCCTGGGCTGAAAGTTGTTCTTGCCTCAACTGTTTGCATTGACACATTTTCTATTTTTGTTTTCCTTGGGAGATTTTCTCGGGTTCTCTTCAAAATTTATGGGTTCCTTGAGGTTACCTTCTGATCCCCGGAGCTGGAGTCGAGTTGAGCCGGGCCATTCGATATGCTTCTGTTTTAATTCCTACAAAATATTTTATGCGAATTTGGCAGTTTATTGTTTGGTCGGCTTTGGCTTAGAGTGTGAAAATGTAACAAATTTTCCTCACCGGCCTGTGTGCGTGTGCCTGTGGGTGTGGGTGTGCGTGTGCCGGTGTTGTATGTCCTGTGGGAAATAATTCAACAGTTTTCCCACCTTCTGTTCGGCTGGGCAAGTTTTCCTCCTTCAGCAACAATTTTCCCCTGATTTATGGCTCCAGCTGTGGTCCTCTCCATCTTTATCTATCTGCGACTGGGTTTTTTTCCCTTTCCCTTGAATATTTTTTTCTGTTTGTCCGGTTAAGCTTTTCCAGTTACTTACAGCAGGAATGAAATATATGTATATTCTCAAAGTTAACTTTTTCTAGTTCATTGACAAAAAAAAAAAATAGAGTTCGGTTCACACGCTCTGAGCTGGCGATGCATATTTATATATCTCACTTCTGATTAGTAAATCGATGCCAACAGGTTTAATATGCAAATCGAATTTTGCCAACTTAATTTTAAGTAAATATAATTTTCGTGTTTGTTTTTTTGCTTATATTTTATTAATTTACATGTGTTGCTGGCTAATTTATTCCTTAATTGGAATATATGTTCAATGGAAATGGTATATGTAATCCGCTTAAAGTATCAATTTGAATTTGAATTACATTCATAATTAAATTCAAAAAGGTTCACCTGATTTATGCTTCCTATTTCCAACTGAATGAGTTTTAATCCCTCAGGCCTCTGCAGAGTTCAAAGGCAAATTATATATATATTTTTAGGTTGTATTTTAGGATTAGTCATAATGCTTTAACCTTAAGCTGCCTTAAAAGTTCATAGAGGGAGAGTCATGACCACCACTTGGATTTAATCTTAGTTAATTTTTATCAGTTGATTGCCCTCAGGTTGCCACAATTGTTTTATTAAAACGAGGTCAAAGAATAAATAAGGTAATCGGGTTTTGTTGGGTTCTACATTTAAAGAAGTGTTAGATTGAAAGTGAATTTATTTAAGTAAAAATATTGGGATTTTTCTTAGTTAGAAATAAGATAAGAATAAAGTATACTTGCAGAGATAAAAAGGTTTATGTGTGTCTCATTAACATATATATTTTAAATATATATATATATATATGTTTTAAATATATATTTAAATATCTTAAAAATATAAAAAATAGATATTATGTTTAAGAGTTTTTTGCTAAAATTTTGTATATTTTTTTAGAGAATTCAAGGTAAATCTTTAAGTAAATCTTTGGCAATATACCTAAGGTTTTCACATAATAATAATTAATATAAAAATACAGAAAAATATATAAACATATATAAAAGTTAATACATATGTATGTATATACTATAGACCTCCATCTAATCAGACAGTTGTATTATCTGACCAAACTCTGGCTGGCGTCTATTTGAACTAATTTCATTATCTTAATGAGAACGTTATTAAATTATTCACGTTTACAAAAGCGACTCGATTCGAACACGTTGTCCCATATCAATGAACCATCTACGAATCTATAAGTATATATACAGACAAACATGCTATATATACAATGTACAAACATACTACATATTCCATTGGTTCCTGCCCCATTGTACTATACTATATTATATCTACTAGTCGCCGGGGCTCCATTGAATAAAACTTAATCAGCGTTTAATTAAATGCACAGAGAGACAAGGCAACTGTCCCCCTAAAGGATGGGGTGGGGAAAAAGGGGTGGTGGGTTGATGGGGTGACTGGGTGGCAAAAGCGATTTCGTTGATTATGTAAATCAATTGAGCAGCGAGATAAAAACGCGTTCCGTTTTGCTGATAAATCGAAATCGTTCTTTGGCATTATTTTCTGTTTTCCTTTTTCTCGTTCTTTTCCTCGTTGTTTTTTATTTTTATTTTCGTTTTTTTTTTGTTTTTTTATCCGCGGCTTTGGCTGGTAACGGTTTTTATATAATCACTTTGCCCGCCGCTTGTTGTTTGCCTAGCATTTTATTTTATTTTATTTCATTTTCCCAATACACTCATTGTTTTTCCATGTACGTTTGTGTGTGTGTGTAAATCGAAAATCATGACAGCGAGCCTCTTTTTATGCTCTTTCCAAAAGAGGGTACAATAGTTTGGGCCAAAAGAATGGAATAGTTTTGAGGCTTTTGAGGTCTGAAATGAGGAGAAAATAATATTTACAAATTTGGAAACAAGGGAAATTGGCTTTTTTCAGAATAAATAAGATTTGCTAAGTAAAAATTTACAATTTATTAAGAAATCTATTTAGGGGAGTATTTTTTATACCTGTACAGGGCATTATAATTTTAGTTTGGAGTTTGCAAAGCAAAGAAGAATTCATTTCCGACCCTATAAACCGTATATATTCTTGATGAACATCAACAGCCGAGTTTATCTAGACATGATGGAAAGAAAACATTTTTTTTTTTTTTCAAAATTTGATAAGGGGTTACATCGTTAAAATGTTAAAACATTGACCAAAATTTAGATTTCTTAAAAAATTAAATTAAGTATGCAGTTTGGTTTGTATAGCATATAAAAGCTTTCCTTATTGATTTTAAGGATTTTTTGGCTTAGTTATGGCCGATTTTTGATTCGGTGCCATGTTTCTATTGACACTTAAACACTTAAAATTATCTTAAAAGTATGATTTAAAATTGAGCACAATAATTTATATATTTATATTATTAATGCAATCTCAAATTAAGGGTCAACTATGTGTATTTTCTTTAATAAAAATTAATTAAATAATGCTGTTCTTAAATTTTAATTTCCCATTTTATTTTAAATTAAAATCAACTCAAAAAAAGTATAAATATCTCAAAATTTAATTCCAAAGAGCATTCCAAATTCGTTAATTCATCCCCCCCATTTGATTTTCGCATTTATAGAACAATAATGGAAACTAGAAAAGCGCTTTGATTTGCAAAATTGAGACGGGTAATATCATGCGCTCAGTGGAGTCCAGATAAATGGCATTCATCGTGCATTCAAACATATATTTAGATTTAGTGCTCCATTGAGCAAATTGTCCGCAAGCAAAGGCTATAATTTCAGACTATATTCAGGCAAAACGACACTCTGTCTAAATGGATTTGCAAACGGATATTCAATTGTCAAATTAAATCTATTATATAAGGCTTTTTTTTAGTGAGAAGTAGATGAAATTTCAGCTCGATTTTTCTATTGAAAAACAAGCAATGCAACCCACTTATAGGCCAATTCATGAACAAGTGTTGTTAAGAGTATTTATATTTCTGGTTTATTGCTGCACTATCATTCCAGTTGGTGTCGAATTAATATTTTTTTCTGTTTTATTTATTTTTTTGCTTATTATGTAAAGCCCATTGACTGGACTTACTGTGTCAGCGGCTGCTAATCGATATATATTGATATATATATAAGAAAAAGTAAACCCCAAAACCAGACAAAGGCTAAGCAAATTTTAACCTTAAGTCTGAAAATTATAGGTGATAAAAAATGTGTTGAGTAAACAAGTAAACAAATCTATACCTTTTGTTTTAAACATTTGTATACAATATTTAAAAAAAATATTTTTAGGTAAGAGATTCAAGGGAATATTGCCAAGTATTGCCTAATTAATAGGTACTTCCCCGGAATTCTAGTTAGAAATCTAATAAATTTATTTAAAAGTGTTGAATGTTTTCTTGTAATTTGATTTTCTTCAAAAATTGTTTCCATAATTTCCTTAATCTCTATAATTTTTAGAACAATTCCCGCATAGAAACCAAAAGCTGAGTCAGCCTCCGAATTTTTTGGGAATTTTTTTTTGGGAATTTAAATTGTTATCAAAAATGTTTGCTTAGCAACCAAAGCTAGAAATTAATTCTTAGAAAGTGGAAACCAATGTTCTCTTGGGGTTTTTGTGATGTAAATAAAATTGTAATAATCATTGAAATCAAAATGTGTGCAATACCCACAAGTTTACATTAAAAATCCCATGTTTTTTTTATAATAATTTCCTGTATGATGAAATTTTAGATTTGCAATCGCCAACCTTGCTTTAATTTCCAGCTTATCGTCTTTTAGAATCGGAAAGGTGCATTCCACCAAGTGTAATACCAACAAGTTGTTATTTCTGTAATGTATTTTGTATTTTTTTTTGCTTAGTAACTAACAGTTGAGTCAGCGTCAGATGTTCCATATCAAGGCTCTCTCCGTGCAAAGGTTGTGCGGGGGTCTACGTCAATGTATCCCACTCTCCGTTATTTTTCGATTTTTTAACTTTCTGAGGGAGCTGACGTGCCTCTCAACACGAAGCACTGATGAAATTTACCCAAGTCACCCGGCAGAGACACCATCGGAGGGTCTGACTAATGCGAATTCGGTTGCCATGGGCTGATTTTCAAACCCGGAAAGCTGCGACTGATGCAATCCGCAAGCGATCTAACCAAAAGTTTCGTGACTGGTTTTGGGAGAGCCATATAGAAAATGTAATAGAATGTTCTGGTATATTCTGGAATCTAGATTTTAATCACAGATAATCAAAGATCAAAGATAGAGATAGTTTTACAAAGAAAATAAGATCTTTACATTATTTTATGGTGTTTTTTTTTTTTTAATAATTGCTAATACAATAAGTTTTATTTTATATTAAAAAAGTAATTTATTATTTTGTTAAAGTAAATGTTGTTGTATTTAATTAAATAAAATTTAACACTAGCAAAAAAAAAAAAATAATAATTAAACAAAATCGAATTTTCTGGAAATTTGTTAATTTAATCCGATATAATTTCAAGTCTTCAAAAAGGTTTTTATAATTTAAATACCTGTATTTGTCTACTTTTCTATACCTTATACCACTTTAAAATGTTAAACTTTATTTTAAAATTAAATTAACATTTTTTTTTTAATATTTTCAAATTTTTTAAATGTAAAAAATAAAAATCTTGAGGACTACTCATTAATCATTAAGTTCATTAATCTCCCAGAGAAGTCAGATTAAATTTTAAATAAATCTAATAAACTTAAAAAGCTACAAAAAAGTATATTTTAAATATGTAAAAAAAATATACCATATATATTTTAAATATGTAAAAATATATATATTTAATTATGTGAAAAATCTTTAGAAATGCCATATAAATGTGTAACTTTTAGTAGCTTTCTTTCATCCCATTGCGAATGGAAAACGGAGGCTCGACGTTTCGTATGACACACTTTTCGCAACGCCTTCACCATTCGCCATCGCCATCGCAATCGCAATCGTTCTTATCTGCCTGCCCTGCCATCGGGTATCATGTTTACCCAATGATCTAATCAGCGACCCACGGAGCTTCTTTGTTGCCCCAAAAAAATGAAATAAAAAAAAGAACCAAGTTGCGAAAGAAGCAGACGCTTTGTCTACGCGATTCGGGACATGTTCGTGGAAATGTAGGAAAAGCTACAAGGGAGGGTAGGCAGGGAGGCAAGGAGCAGCAGTGGAACCACGCCATTTCAACGTATCTGAAGTGCAAAATGTTCGCGATAAAACACGCGACCTTGCCCAGTCACAACACACACAGAACAAAACAACACACAAAGAGCCATAAAAAGGAGGGACTAGTCGGGTGGGAAAGGGGGGGTGAAAGGTAGGTAACTGAATGGGCAAAAAGGTGGAACGAAGTTCTATATAGGAACGTGACGCATATTTTCCCCTAGCACCGTTAAATATTGATTTAATATTCTTCAGATATATGTATAACCAGACTTAAGTATTTCACAAGGGAATAAAAAAGGAAAATAAATATAAAAATTTGGATAAATTAAAAATCTAACTAAAATATAATAATAAATTATAATAATAACTAGGTTAACTTAAAGTTGTGTTTAATCTTTAAATATTTAAATAAAATATTTTGATTTTAATAAATTTCCTTCAGCAACAGGTTAAACTTAATTGTTAGCTAAATAACTTTGTATCCATAAGATACTTTTAAAACGAGGCCAACTCTTGGCTTGTCAGTGTAGTTACTCTAACCGTTTATCTAATATATACTTATATATACATATATCTATATATAGTAGTATGTGCACAAAATCAGTCAGACGATTTGTCGTCTCCAATGTGCACTGAAGTCTAGCTATAGCTATACTATATACTTTAAGTTTGCTCAGAAAGAGGGGTAACTTGGAAGGGGGGGCTTGGGTCAATACTGGTTGCGAAAAACTGTTGACTGATACTTAGACGGTCGCAAATTGCCTTGTTTTCGTTATCGCTATCGCTATCGTATTTAACATCTGGTAGACAAACAGGCGACTTCGAACGAGACCACCATAGCGAACCGATTCCAAGCTATAGGTTAACAAAGGTAGAAAAAGTCTGGAATGTTTTTTTAAATCGGTTAAATATATAGGACAACCTAAATGGGGACCATGAAGAGCAATTTCTAGTTATATAGTATATATGGTAAAATATATATTATAATAGAATTATCTCCATATCAAATTCATTATTAATTATAGCTTAAGAAAAGGTGGATATATTTATAAAACGTTTAGAAATTCTTTTCTGTAACAACAAATATTTTTGAAATGATCATGGTTATTTTAACTTTTTTAAGCAAAACAAATTTCGAAAATATTGTATAGTAAAATAAAGTATAGTAAACATTTTCATAGTTTTTTAGGAGATTTTCTTTTATGGAGGTAGTAATAATTTTTTATTTTTTAAAACCTATTGAAAACCGATTTCTTTCTTAAAATACTTTATTTAGTTCAACAAAAAATGTAAACCCTTTAAAATACATCGACAAATATCCAAATGACAACCTCAATTTAAAATTTCCAGACATGTCTATATCAGATAATACCCTGTATCTGCTACATCTGAACCCATCCTATTATATACTGTCTCTCTCTCTTCCCGAAAATTTTCTGATCAATGTCACAACAACGGCGACCTCAAGCAGCGGGAGATTTTGGGAAAAACCCATCAACCAACTCATTGTGGAAATTTTTTAGGATAATTTTGGGTCTACTCTTTCGAGTCTGCTTCTTCAGGTCAGGAAAACCAAAACCTGATGAGATCCTTGGCTCATCATCAGGTAGGCAGGACTCGAGACAGTTGATGGACAGGAGGCAGGGTCGGGGCAGTCCTCACTTCTGGCTGATGAAATCATTTAGGGAAATCAAGAAATCTTAATGCCTTTTCGTACGCTGAATAAATTACGTCCATCAAAAAGTTCGAACCCCGGGGTGATACTCGATATAGTATATATGTATACATATGTATATATGTATATATGTTATAGTATTTTTATTGTTGCTATGCTAAATCTATTCAGACTCAATTTTGTTTAATTGATTTAGTGCGACATGAACCGGGAAGCGAACCGGGCTCTGAACTATTTTTAGTTATTAGCTGGGAGAAGTCTAAGTTACGGACTACACTGAAGGAAAAAAAAGGGTATGTGGAGTATGAGAAAAAATAGTTTATTTATTAATTAGTACTTTTCAGGCTTTGATTTTACAAAATTAAAATTTTAAATTACATTTTTTACAATTTTACTTATATTGAAATTGTATAATTCTTGGGAGGTTTTTTTGTGAAATTTGTTAAGTTTTTCTTAATGTTTCTAGACTTAATTTAATTTAAAAATATATTTTAAATAATTATGTATCTATATAATATTATATAAACCTTTAATTCAAGTTATAACATTTTTTCTAAGTAAAAAATAAATTTTAAAATTAATTTTTCTTTCTCCAAAAACTTAATCCTAATTAATATAAATTATTCGTGACTTTTTGTATACTTTTTTCTCGTTACATATATTTATAATGCACCATATCCTTTTCCTTATCCCCAGACAGAGTCAAGAACGTTTATGGTATTCAATTTTAAAATCGGAGACATAGACCGGCTTCTGACCTTCGTCGCACACGCAATTTTAGGGGTGATTAGAGCTCAGATGTTGGGCACATGGCACCCCTACCCTGAATACCGATTCCCTATCCCGATCCCAATCCCATTGCCATTCCCACACCCATTTCCATTCCTATGCCGGGGCCAGAGTTGAGTGCTAAATTGATAAATTGCCTTGATTGGAAAGGAAGTTGTGAGTTGTGCTTGGGGTTGCATTGTTTTTCCCTTCGTTTTTCCGTTTCTTTTTACGGTGTCCATTTCCCGTAGCAAAGGGCTCCAGCTGAGAGAGTCCGGAGCTCCGGACCGAGCTGGCCATTAAAGAAGTCGAGTGCCCATTATGCGCATCCCTAATTGTGGAAGGAGACAGAGAGGGAGAAGGAGAGGGAGAGGGGTAGGGGTGAAGTTAACCCCTACTAGAAAAAGGGGTTACCCAAGGTTTTCTCAATCTGTATTTATTATCAACTTGAACTTGGAAGGTTACATGGTTGGATGATGTCAACTAGGGTTGTATAAACCTATTACTAGGGAATTATAAGATTATTTTGACTTGGAAAAATATATTTAATAAAGGTTACTAAATAATTTGTTATATGCTAGAGTATTTGTCTTTGTTAAAATTTTTAATATAGAATATTTTCTATTTATCTTAAAGTTTAAATTTGTAGTATTTTCCTTCTCTGCCTGTAAAATAAACCTCGAGTTTGTATTCTCCACAATTTATACCTATTTAATATATTTAACTGTAATTCTTATTTATGGCCATCTCTGATTTATGAGCCATCATCGGACATTAGTCACCTTTTCCTTATCGAAATCGATCATTCCAGCACTGTTAACGGGCGGAACTCTTTGTTGAGAGTTTTTTGTAGTTGTTTAATAATAAAACGAAGCCATGAAGTCATTGATATAAAATTTTATTTCTGGGTTAGTCATTAATTGCACAGATTACAATTATTTGATTGGAAGAAAATGAACATTTATAGCGACCTTTTTTTATGGTCTTAAAGTCTATAAAAAATATTTAAATATAATTATTATAAATGTAGAATTTTTTGAGGTTTATGTGCACATATTTACATAATTTTTATAATGAAAAAAAAAAAAAAATTAAATAAAATTAAAATCAAACAAATTAATTTATTTTTAGTTGTCTCAGGTTTTAGCACAAAAACTAAGCAAAGAAATCAACGAAGAAGGGTAAATCGATTCGCCTGGTGATCTTGATAAACAAGCAATATCATTTAAGTCATTAAACTATTACAAAAAAGTACATTATATAAATTTTCACCTAAAAAATATGCAAAGAATGTTCTTTGAATATCATTATTAAGTTGTAAACTTAAACTAAACTTTAAAACTAATATTAAATGGGTAATTTATTTACATTAAAGTTGGTATTCTGAAGGTGTTCATCAAACTGCCAGCTGTATCTTGACATTGTTGATTATATAAAGCACCTTAGCTGTCTTTGTTCCCTGTCTCACATCTTACAATCTCACATGACAGGTGTGTCATAGTCAGGGCATCCCGTGCCCGTTCCCCTGTATCTTCTTTTGGCTCTCCAAACAACGTAACAACTTTGTGTATCAAATTTTTGCATAGTTTTTCATGGAACTAATCCACGTTCATCATCCCATCCAATGGGGGAGCAGTTAACACGGGTCCAGGAGGAAATGGAGATGGAAATGGGAATGGGTTTGGAATGGAGACTCGCCACCCAGAACACATGTTCATATGTCCAGTAATTTCATCATTTCTACGTTTTCTCCAATTTCATGAAACTTTACGTAGTCGCCTAAAAAAAAAAAATAAAAACAAGAAATAGAGACTAAGAGACTGAGGTGGAGAGGAAATACAAAAGCAAAAAGAAAGAAAAAGAAAGAACCCGTTGCCAAGCAGAAAATGAACTATTGATGGAAAAAAAGCTGACGGCGAATGCAACAACACGAGCAAAAGACACAAAAGATACATGGCATGACTTTGTAGCAGATACAGATACAGTGGTAGGTCTCTAAGTTGAACTAAGCCTAAGTTGTCGAGCGAAATTAAGCATACATAGTTAAAATAGTAAATAGTAAAAATTTCCAAAATATTTCTTATTATTTTATTATTTTATAACATATCTTTAATTTTCTTAATTTTTAGCCAATTTCACCTGTATACGTGCCTGTAGGTGCCAATGTGTTTGCCGGTGTGTGTGCGTGTTTGTGTGTGCAGAATAAAACAGATGATTGCCCATAAGCAAAACGAAGAACAACAACAAACAGCAACAACAAAGCTTTGCATTGAAAGCAGAGGCTGCAGCTGAGGCAGCGACGTCGGCAGCAGAGAAAGGCCGGCCGGGCTCCAAAGAGCTCCATTGCTCTCTCTCTCTATTTCTCTGGCTCTGTCTTTGCTGTCGTTTCTGTTGCAGCAACGAAACAAAAAATAAATAAATAAATAAGCAAGCCAGCTAAAAAAAAAGAAGAGAAGAGAAGAAACAACAGCAACAACAACACAAACACTTACTGCACACACACGTACACACAGTGGGGCACAAATGGAAAAGAGATGAAAATGAGACGTTGCCGTTGAGCAATTCGAATCCAGGCCGTTTGGCTCACAGAGCGAGTGAAAATCGACAACGCCGCCAGAGCGCAGCCGTGTGTGTGCAGGCAATAAGAAAAAATACAACAACAATAGCAACAACAAACAGCGGAGGCAGCAGCAACAAAACCTTAGGCATAATACATATACTTACTTACTTACCTACCTAGCTATGGGAATATGTACGGCTATCTATCTAACTTGCCACATTCGAACAAACATAGTTGCAGCCGAACAGCGGTGATCAAATAAATAGTACTAGTTAAGTGTTTTTAAGGGATTTTTAGGGGTTTAAAGATAAAATAATCAAAGAAGGGATAAAGATATATATGTATCTTTTACTTTAATTTTGACAGGAATAACTGATAAGAACTGTAATAGATTATTTGGATTTATTTGAGAGATACTATATGCATATATTTAGATTAATCCTAACTAACTTAGAGTTATGTACCTGTCTTGTTGACAATTAACTCCGATAAAATCAATTTTATTTAATACATGAAAATTAAATATCAAATGAAACAATTTGTTGATGTTCTACTTAATTATAAAAAACACATGCCCGGCGTTGAGGTGTCAAAGACCGATTAGGAGTCATTTTTAATCAGTCGTTCTACATTATTTGCTTATTTGGTTTGGATTATTTTAGGCACACGCTCATCAAACCGTACACACACGCTTAAAACAAGGTGCTTTCAACCGATAAAGGTTTGCGGCCAATAGAGGTTAACCACCTACAATATTTGCTTACCGATAATAATAAAAAAAATATATCATACATTTATTTATTATTCATGCAAAACGTGGAGTTTTTAATGTCTATAACCTTTGGGATTTCAAAATTTAGGAAGTAAATAAGGTAGATGTTAATTATTTTAAAGGAGTTTGAGTTGGAAGTTCCATTTTCATTTTTGGTTTAATATAGATACAAAAATTTATGTATCTGACGGATATATTCTATAAGAAATCTTCGAAAACTACTAAAATGGATTAAAAATATGAGTAATTTGAACGTTTTTCATTCATTTCCCAGTTCTATTTCCCTAGCCCCCAATGTGTTTGTGCATATATGTATGCGCCCGTTGGTTGGTGTGTGCGTGCGTTTTTGGGGGGCGCGTTGACTGCGCGAAACGAGTTGGAAAATCAAGATACATGTGTATGTAAGCGTGTGTTTGTCCGTATGTATTTTACTGGCTGCGCTTGGAGCAGCGCAGCGGCAGCGGCAGAGGCAGCAAACTGCGGCTGATTTTGTATACACAATGCAAAATACACACACAAATGCATACATCACAAGTAAATGCGAATGGGTGGGGGGCAGTGGGGGCTGAAGGAGGCCTGACTCAAAAACATATGATGAGCGAAACAGCTGCAAACTCAGAAGCAGCGGAACAGCAGCGGAGAGGCAGTAAAATTACTGCAAGCTAAGGCCAGAGAGCCAGAGAGCACTGCAAGTGCCGGTAAAATATCCAAGAGATGGGGGAGAAAGAGAGCGGTGAACCTGCAGCTGTGCAAGTAATTGAGTGGGAGTGCCAATATAGGCCTGAAAATATGGCATCGCCATTATTTTAATTAATAGTTTAAATATTTATGGCTTAAATACAAACAACTAACCAAGTTAGTCGCTGATTGCCTATTGGAGAGCCTGTTCCAGTTATTTTTCGCTGCCCAGCTGAGCGCATCAAGCAAAAGAGTGAAAACGCTACATCAGCTGTGAGCCAAAGAGAGCAAACAGCTGAGTGAATGGATGAGAGAATGAGTGGGGTGGGGGAGCATAACCAGTTTTTTGTGAGTGAGACAACAAATTTAGGGTTGATTTTTATCAAATTAAGAGAAAAGTCACAGATCAAGAGTGAGAGAAGCCACTCAAAGATTTAAAGAGTGTAAGATTTACTCTTGAGTGTAAAATAAAAATCAAAGAGAGAGGCAGAGAGCATAAGGGGGTATTTATCCATTTTCCACTCAAAGCGCAAAAAATTACTTTATATGCGTGAAATTAAGAAAAGTACGAGATTTCCATGAAAAATACAGATTATTTAAATCGTGAAAAATATAAGGAAAATAAGAGAAAAATTACAAATAGGAAAAACGGAAATGAAAACCCGGAAAAGTTGCCGAAAAATAACCTCCTTATGTACATAAATAAACGTATAATTTGCATTTGCACAGTTTTATTTGGGAAAAACTTTTGCCGGTTGCCCTGTTTTTTCAAGTCCAGTTCCCAGTTCTGAGTTTTCCCCGGCAGCTTTCCCTGTTTTCCCACTTTTTGCATAAATCAATTATGCATCAGTGGGACACTTTTCAACGCAATTCAATTGAAATCTAATTTCTGTTCTAATGCTGCCCATTTTCCCAAGAAGAAATCTGTCTTTTATTCTTGTTCTTAATTTTGTTGAATTTTTCTTTTTGTATTTATTTTGAATTTAATTTTTTTTTGTATTTTTGTTTCTCTAAAAACTGTCACATCTCGCACGCTCAGCCGGTCACGTCGCCTGCAGCTATGGAAACTCTGCTCACTAGGTGGCGCCATGCATGTCGTTTTGGTTTTCAGTTTTTCCTTTTGGATAGAGATACATTTTATTTTATTATTTAAAATATATTAAATTGGTTGTCTTTTTTTACATTTTAAAATTTAAATTAATATAAAATTTACCTGAATATTTTATTTAATTTAAATTTAAAAATCGTTAATAAGAAAGTAACATATTTGTTTGTTAAACTGATTTATTATATAAGTTGTTGGAATTTTGTTAACTTAAAATATTGGATATATTATAAATTAATATACAAAAATATTTATGTTAATTTTTTATGTATGAAAGAGCTTATTTTCAATTATTTTTTATTTAAAAGTAATTTTTTCGGCATAGTTCTCTTTCTTATGGAAACTCTGCTCACTAGATGGCGCCATGCATGCTGTTTTGATTTCTGAATTCCGTTTTTCTTTTGCCAGAAAAGATATTTGTCATTGTAAATTGAGATATATTTCAAAGAAGGGTTTTTCTTATATTAAAAGAAGTTTTAAATACAAAATATATGAATATTCATTTTATTTAGCAACAACAACACAAAAAAAAATATATATTTTTTAAGGTTGAGATATATTTTACTTTAAAAATAAGTGTTTTAATAAAACTTTTATAATTTTAATTTTCAACATTTTCTTATAGGAAAAAATGTAATAAACAAAAAATAAGTAAAATATATATTCCTCTGCCACGTCAGCAATACTTATCTGCTGATTTTCGCCTTTCAATTGCACAAATCGCAATCGTTATCTTTGGGATCGATCGAAACACCTTTATCAAATTAGCTTATCGCAATTTGTTGTCCATTTCCATTTCATAAAGCCATAAATTAATTGGCATAAATTCCTTGGCATTAACTTTGGCTGGCAGCCCGGAAATATATCTGTATCTGAAGAGTACCTATCCCCCGGCACAATGAACTTGCCGAATTTGTGCTAGTCATAGGTTTGTAGCTACATATTTAAGACGATCTCCCTGCGATAGATAAGTAGATAATTTGCTCACAATTTCAGGTGATTTTTTTAGAGATTTTTTTTTGTAGGTTGATTTTCACCTGCCGCCCGTTTCTGGGAAGCAACAAAAAGAAAAACCCGCAACTTGTTCTTGATAATTTTCTTGGGTTCTGCACACGTTCTGGCCCCGCTTGCTTTTCTTTTCTTATATGTATTTTTTTTAATGAAAATTTATGCATATGTGTGTGTGTGTGTGTGCCGGGGTGAAAATGTGTTGTGTTTAGTAAAACTAATTTAAATTTACAAATTGCCTTCGAGGGGGCCATGCCGCTGCCAGAGCGAAAGCCAAAGCATAAACTTTGTGAAAATTGCTTTCCCGGAAAAGCAGAGAGAACACACCGCCATCGAGGGAAAGTTCTCTATACAAACACACACATATATATATTATACATGTGCCATGGCTGTGATGTATCGCAAAGTCACAAAGGAAACAGTTTGGAAAGTGGATTTCAATCTCAAAAGTTGATTGATTTACCCAGCGAAATTGTTGGCACAAAATCTAAATTATTTTACATTAAAGTCCGTTTTACTGTTTATGATAATGCAAATTGAGTAATCAAAGAAAATTCGATTCGTATAAGGTCTTTTCGGAATGAAAAGATATTGGTTTCTTAATAATATATAAAAAAGAATTAATATCTTATGCGAAAAGTATCTCATGTAATTTTAATCTTTGAAGGAAGTGTCAAGTGTCGTCAGATGTTTTTTCTATTAGCTGAAATAAATAAAAACATGGCCAATAAACAAATAAAGGCCCGTGCGAATATCTAGGCAGGCTATAAATTTCACTGATCATTAACCCCACCAACCTGAATCACAGTTCTTTGTTCGCAATTTTTGAGAGGCCGGTTCTACGGCCAACTTCTATGCCGTTTCTGCTAATCAATCCGGCTGCCACGCCCCATTAGAGTTTCTAGGAGGGCGGGAGGGTGATGGACTGAGTATGGGTCACATTTCAAAGATTGCGAAATTTCAAAGACCCGCGCTCAGGTTATCAATGAAATCATTTTGCAATGTGCCAAAGTCAAGGGAAACAAACAAAAGAAGTTCTCGTTTCAATTCATTTATTATCTGACAAAACACATCTACATGCAAACATAAAGCTAATGTGGCACGAAAGATATCCTAAAGATACAGGCGGGCACGCACATATAGATGAGTGAGATTTTCAAAATTTACACAAGGGAAAAATAAAAGAATAAAAATACAATAAGAAATATAAATTTAAATTATATTCAGTTTGTTTTTAAACTTCAGTTAAAAATATATATACATTTTTTATTCTTAAAAATAAAAATTCAATTTAAACGCTTATAATTCCCAAGTATCTTTTTTGGATAAGGTTTTTTTTAGTAAAAATTAAATAAAATTCGTAGAAACAAGTAATTTAAAGGCATTTATTTCACTTAACATAATTTATTCAGGACTTTATAAATTTTAAATTAATATTTCACTGACTTTTTATTAAAAATAAATACATTTTATACCAAAAACTTCAATAAAATCACTTATAATTCCCAAGTATCTTTTGTAAATAAGAATTTTAAATAAACATTTTATTAAACGTGTAGTTGAAAGTATTTTAAAATTTATTAATTAAGGCATTTTTAATTTTATATAAATATTTTACTATAATATAAAATAGTTTAATAAATTTAATACACATTTTTCCTGCGTGTACTCCCATTTACCAATACAAATGCGTTGTGCTTCATGGAATTTCATTTCAATCTGAAGGAAATTTGATTTTATTTATTTGAGCCAGCATCAAGACAAGTTGGATCCGGGCGAGGAGAAGGAGGAGGCGGAGGAGTAGCCTGCGTGCGAGTGTGTGGTGTATTCATGAGATACATTTCAATCTTTCGTTTTCAATCTACGTGCAGCATCATCTCCTCAGCTTTTGGTCAGCAAACAACAATGGCAACAGAACACACGACAGAAGATGAATATAAAAAACATATAGAGACTGAAGATGGCAGGAAAATGCATTCAATTGAAAGGAAAGGACACACAGCCCCAGAGATCATGATATGAATATGAAATTATATCATATATCTTTTCATTTGCTGATGAAATTCTCGGGATTATCATAAGAACATGACCACATAATCGGGTCTCCCAAGAGCGAGCATATATTTAATTTGAAATTATGATGAAATTCGTCATTGATTTGAAATGAAAATTTGTGTGAAAAACTTTAGGGTTTCCTGGAAAAATGTCTCTATATGTATTTTATGCTTGTATTTAATGTTGAAACAATATTTAAAGCAACGGAAATTTCATAAAATTTATATTATTCGCTGCATTTCACAAAAGATAAGATAACTTGGCGCTGAATCAGGAAATGAAAACCACAAAGAAATACATTTTTTGTACATATTTTGTATATATTTTGTGAAATGTTATTGGTTTTTCATTTTCCGGTATGGAATAACCACTTTAAAAATAATAATTTCACCATATTAAAAAATAAATCTTAAATTTTGAATTTCCCTTTTCAACGAAAACAGCAATTTCCTTATATTTTAATGGATTTAATGGTTTTCTTTTTATCATTTTGAAACTTTCTACAATTTTGCTTATTTTCCCTTAAAAATAATTTTAAAAATCTTTAAATTTTAAACTCTTATATTTTATTTTCACCAATTTAAATATTATTCAAAAATAACTATTACTTTTATTAACAGTCTTCAAGTCTGCCGAGAAAAAATCAAAAAAACACTTCTGCCACTTTGATTGAGGTTTTTCGTACGCATTTCCCGCTACTTGACGGGTTTTCCCTCTAGAGATTTTTGTTCTTTTCACTTCGCGCAGCGAAGAGAGCAGGAAAATTTGCATTTTGCATTGGAAAATACGAGGAAATTCTAAAGATACGTTCGTATCTTGTATCTCGTATCTGGTAGCTGCTTTCTGGTTTCCATTTTTGCGCCTGGCAACAGCGCCGCTGCCGTTGCATGTTGCAAGTTGCCAGTTGCAACTGAGTTTCGGTTTCGGAGTGGAAAATTTCAGCCTGTCGCTGCTCGCGTCGACGCCGGCAGCGCAGTAATGGCAGGGTTGGTTTTTTTTTCCTTGCGGGAGAACATTTCCATCATCATCGCCCCGTCGCCGTCGTCCTTTGCTGGTTTTCTCCTTTTCGGCTTTTCCTGCGCCTCTTTTTTTTTTTTTGTGGGACTCGCAAAAGTCACGTATGCCTTTGGCAGAGAGCCGTGCCGGCCGGGTTGTAGGTGCGCATGAGCGGGACGGACGATGCTCTTGCTCTTGCGAGTGAAACAGCTGTTGAGAGCGACGGCTATTGAGAGAGAGAATGAGTGAGTGTGTAATACAGGCAGCCGACTTACATCAGCCATCATGGTCTCCCCTCTCGCTCGCACTGCACCCGCACAGGCGGCCAGCTAGATGAGTGCGAGCGAGAGCGGAGATTGCGCTCTCTGCTAATTGTTGCTGTCGCGAGAGCGCGATCCACCACCACTGCTCTCTCCAGCGCCGTCGGAGTGCGACGTCGACGTCGGCAGAGGCCGGCAGTGGGCTGGTGGGGTATATAAGGCCGCGCGCCGGCAGAGCAACCCATAGTAGCTTCGAAAACAAAATACACAGTCCAAAAAAGAAAGAGGTTCACAGCCAGAAAAGATAGACCGATGAAGCAGCAGCAGCAGAAACGTGCATAGCCAGAAATTTTCTACTGTTACACACATCATCCGCATCCAAAAGCCAGAAACTGTTTCACGAAGAATTCTATGCTACTACTAAATAATTAAATAATTAATAATTGCCATCAAACAAATGCAACGGACCAACGCCATTTAAGTGATACAACAAAATATAATACAAATAAAAGTTTAAACAACATAAGTGCTGTGATTTCCACTACAAAACAACAACAACAACCAACAAGCAACCAACAACAAATGTTAATTTAAACTGCAACAACAAGAAATAAATGAAAAGAATATAAAATTCGAAGCAATCAGCAAAGCAAGCAGCAAAAACAAACAGCAAATTGTGATAAAGTAAATAATATTAATTAATTAAAACGTAAAAGTGATACAAAAAGCCGTCGGCGAAACGAGCAGAGAGAAGCGAACGAACACTCGAACGATATTCGATTCGATTTCGACTTTTCCACCGCAACAACAAAACACACAGAAAAACCAATGAAAATGGATGTTATTACCGTGCAAAGTATCTACGGCAGTGTTCTGGGATCAAACAAAAATAGAGGTAAGTTTTTGAAGAGAAGAAAAAGTTCTAGAAATATTTTTGCAAACAAATTTGCAAGTTTTTTTTTTAAGTTTTAAAAGTGCTTGTGTTTTATTAAAATGTTTCTGGAAGTTTCTGGAAATATCATAAAAAAAATATATTTTTCAAACTGTTTTACATGTTTCAAATTTAAATATATTTCCTGTTTATTTCATTTCCTATTTCTGTTTGCTCTTCGAAATCCTCTTTTTAAATTTCATCAGCCCTTCGGCAATTAAATTTGTAATTTACATTTACACAATGACAAAAAAACAAAAATGCATAAAAAATCAATTTGCACTTACAAAAGAAAAATGTCATAAAAACAGGCAACAACACGGTCACGTACGCAAATTGCAACAAAAAATTAAAATGTAAAAAAAAAAATAAGAAACAAAAAAACCGGAGCGCCCCCCCAACAGCAGCAGAGCAATAAAAAATGATTTTTCGTTTTCTTTGCTTCGCTTTTTTTTGGGCTCTTTGCCCTCCGCCTTTCCACACACTCTTTGTGTGTCTGTCCGTTCCGCTTTTATCTGGCGTTCGCTGTTGCCAAGCGGCTGTTGCTCATTGCCTTTTAGTTGTTTGTTTTTGCTTTCCGTTTTTGATTCGTTATTTGGGATGTAGCAAGAGGCAAACCGAGAGAGATGTTTACATTAGATTTTTTTTTTTACAGTTTTTGTTATACAGTTAACAAAATACTATTTTAAAAAACCCTTTACTTATACATATTTTTCCCTTTCTTATTAAAATTTTTAGATTGGACCAGCACACTGACACGGCCAGTTACCGTGGAGAACGCCGCCTCTGTGGCTGTTATGCCCAAGAAGGCCAAGACTGCCACCAGTGGCAGCAACAGCAGCAACAGTATTAAGCACAAGCAGCCAGCGAGCAGCGGAAATGCGAGCGGCAGCAAGAAGACCAAGCCCAGCGGCAGCTACAACAGCAACTTCTTCTATGGCGACGAGGAGGAGATCGTTAGCAACAGCAATAATAGCTACTATGCCCAGGCCCTCGACACAAAGGCCATTGAGGAGCTGTCGGAGCGTCTGCTGGACGAGCTGAGGGCGGCCAAGTCGCGACATTTGACCTGCACAGAGGTGTCGCTACCATGTGATCTCACGCCGAGCGTGGCCCGGGAAATTTTCCGTGTTTCGGAGAAGGAACCCTGCGGCATCCGCGGCTGCACCATTTACATTGAGTTCGAGGATGAGCCCAAGAACTCACGTCGCATTGCCTCAATCAAGGTGGATCCCGACACGGTGTCCACCTTTGAGGTGTACCTAACACTGCGTCAGGACCATCGCGGCTGGACGTCGCTGCTCCCACAGTTCATGAAGAGCTTGGCCCGCACGATTACCATCAGTCCGGAGTACACGATTACCAAGAATAAGTTGTACTCTGCCGATGGTTTGGGTGCCAGGCGAAGCTATAGCTTTGGCAGTCATGCTCATAGCCGGCCCAGTGCGGCCATTGCCACGCCCACCAACTAGGAGGACGTAGAAGCCGCCGCCTCCTGTCCAGTCCAGAGGATGTCTGCGGAAAACACCAACCCTGTGATGATCGAGAGCAGTAGTTTGTTGCAGTAGCAACAACGAAGCAAGTATTCGAAGCCACCCCACCTACACACACACACACACACACAATACACACCACACACACACACACACACATTAGGGTACGCCAACCACACTCTCATACTAATACTATATAGGGGACCGCCCAGGCCCAAGATTTTTGTAATTGTGACTCTCACCACCATTTTACTTAGATGCGTAGTGCTATAAACAAAATAACTAGAGTTTTAAGTTGTTTCTCCTTTTTCAACAAAACGCAAAAGCAAGAAAAACAAAAAAACAAAAAACGAAACGAAATGAAGAGGAGCGAGCGGAGTTTAAAAGAAAAAAAAAACCAACATGAAATTCAAAGACGGCAGCCCCACGAGAGGGGGTGTATTCATTCCACCCTCCACTCGATTTTGGGGCTAGCCGGTCGACAACTCATGAATATGTGATACTGTTTAAGATGCTAAGAGTCCTCCGGCCGGGGCGACCAATTCCGGCCGAGGACGTTGATAAAATTACACATTACACACACCCCACACACGATAAAACATCAGAAAAGATTCAATGTGAACAGATTTTTTTTTAAAATTGTATGCTATATAGGTAATAAACAAACAAACAACACACACATACACACAACAAACACAATACAAAACAAAACCAACAAAACAAACAAACTTGATCTTGGTAAATTTAAAATTTAACTTTAAAACTGAGAGAGGCCTCCCTCCATCCACCGTCTCGTCCCAGTGAGAGGAAGATGCGGAGGCGAGGATGAGAACACACGCTCCAATTTTAGTTAGACGCAGCTTGCTGCAATAAAAATTTTTTAAATTATTAATTAATATTAATTAAAACCAACAAATTTTAGGATTTTAACAAATTTTTATATATTATTAAATGTTTAGCGCGTACTACACACAAAACAAAACCATTAAAAAAACAAAAAAATAAAAATAAAACATTTAAAAAAATACAAAAGAAAATTCACAACAAAAAAATCTATATAAAGAGAGAATAAAATTACAAGAAAATAAAAAATCAAGCGTAATGTTTAAGGCAATGAAAATATCTCAGTAAATGTGAAAGCGTAAAAAATTTGTAAAATTTTTTTGTCTGTGTAAAACTCCAATTGCGATATAAAAACAAAAAATTAAAAACCTTAATGTAGCCAGCGATAATAATGATAATAAAAAATCCACAGAGATCGTCAAATAAAAAATTTTAAATTTAAAATCTAAAAAATAAATGCAATGCGATATAATTTGTAAAAATTACAATTAACGTAACAAGGAAAACTTAATGTTCTCACAAATACACAAAAACACACACACACATACAACACACCATCCACACACACATGCGAAACACGAAAGTATCTATTACCAGCAAAAAGTATCTATCAAAGCGAAAAAAAACTATTTATTACACAAAAAAGCGAGAGAGAAAGAAAGAAATAAACAAGCAAAATACGAAAAAAATACATGTATTAATTTTTTATTATTACAAACAAAAAGCAAAAACAAAAATATATTGTATTTAATGTTAAGTTTTTTTATTGCGTAAAACCAACAAAATAATTGTGAGAAATTTGTAACCAAAACAAAACAAACAAAAAAAGCAAAAACATTTTGTGAAAAAAATCATACAACACATACAGAGCGAAAAACAAAGGCAAAAAAAAATTACAAAAAAATAAAAGCATATAATTTTTCCTGCGCTAGCGGAAAATAATTGTGGAAAAAATTAAAACAAAACGGCTTTCTTTTCTGCTGCAAACGGGGGGGTTGGGCAGGGGGCTGGGGGCGGTTTTAGCTTGTTGCGGGTGCAACTTTCTTTCAGCAGCCACCGAACGAGTGAAGAGCGGCAACGCCGCCTACCGCACAACCCGTTACTGCCACGGCCATGGCAACTACACTGAGAGAAATGCCAGATGTTTGTGGAATCTTTTGGCGAAAAAGTTGAGACTGTAAATGAGAGACTGTAAGGAAAATATGAAATTATTATTTTTAATAAAAAGATTTTTATTTAAAGAGAAAACAATCTTGCTGTGATTTTTATTATAATTTTAAAGGGTTAAAGATTGTTAATTCTGATTTAATAATATTGTTTTTAAGGAAGTTTTTGAATTTAAAAAATATATACTATATATATATTTAGGCATTGTATAGAAATTCCAAAGAAAAATCGTAAAATCGTAGATTGTTTTAATACAATTAAAATTAATCTTATTTCAAAAGCAACGAAAAACCTTCATAATACCCATTATTTTTAATAAAAAGTTCCACTTAATATTCAATATTTTCTATATTTTGAAATTTTCTTGTCTTTTTTGAAATATTTGAAATTTGATTTTTAAAATTTTCTGACTTTCTATTTAAATCGTTCAATTTTGTGTTTATAATTAACCTAAAATAAATTTTTAAAAATAAAATCGACATTGAAAAATATATTTCAAAATAATATTTAGTTAATTCCTTATCAAATATTTAGGGATATTTTTGAAACAGCCAAGTCAAGATATATATTTTATGTTTATATTATTAAAATCCATATTATTTTTAGAAAAATCTCAAAATTAATTTCCCATTTAAATTCTTGATCTTAGTGCCTTGATTTTTCGCTCAGTGCACCCAGTTGCAGTAGTTACACAAACGGCAACAATCGCTGCCTCGCGATCAGCCAGGGGAAGACAATTGGGCAACCAGTTTTTGGGCTAGGCCCACAACTTGTTGTTGGGCTTATGGATGGGTACTATGAACTTGGCTGAAAAGCGGCAACGTTGCAGTTGGCCAAACAGGCTGAGGTTAATGCAAAAAAAAGTAAGTATAAAGAAAATGTAAAAAAAAATCAAGAGTAGGAAGAAATCTCACAGATTAACGAATGTCAATAAGTCGCTTTTGTGTAAGTTAATACTACTACCAAATAAAGAAAACGACTTGACAAGTCAGGAACTTTCAGCCAACTTATCTTGTATTATAATCTAGTAAATCTTTTGTGCCGATATTAAGTCATGCCTTTTATATAAAACTAAACGCTTTTTTATTTTCAGTCATGAGTAACCTGGGTAATTGTTTAGCTTTATCTACAAAGGCAATTATTTAAGCTTAAATAAGGCTGAAAAAAATATAAAGAAAGTGTAGAGGCTAAGAGAAGGGGTAATTGTGAGATGGAAAATATAAATTTAAAATATTTTTAATAATATAATATATACAAATAATAATATATAATATATTTAAGCTCACAGAAAGGGTATTTCCTAACTTAACAATATATTTATAATATAATTTGTTTATATATTTAATACCAATTTGAAATCAAAATCAAATCTTTTCTAGATCTAAAATCTAATTAATTTATAAAATACTATAATTAACCAAATAAACGCCAAATATATAAAAAAAATATATATAATATAAATACAACTCAAGCTTAGAAAAAAAGTATTTTCCAGCTTAAAAATTTATTTAAAAAATATTTTTTTATTATTTAAAGAATAAATATTGCTATTATTAATTTAAAACCAATTTAAAATCTCAATTAAATGCTAATTTTCATAACATAAAATCTAATTAATTAAAGAAATACTATAATTAAACAAACAAGACCTTATAAGGCAAACTTTCTAAATTTCTATGACCTTGAATCACATTTAAATACAATGTTTTTGTACATTGTATAACTAAATGAGAACTATTTAAGCAATTTAGATTCAGTATACAAATAATTGTATCATTAAAATAATATAATTAATGGTCTAAACAAAATGTTTATTCGGTATTCTATAGATTTTAACCGATGTCTCGGAACGTGTGCCATATTTTTGCACACTTATAGAAAAATCATTTAAAATGCTGTCATACTTCTTATTAAGGTAAAGCATCTAGTATTTACAAAAAATTAAGATAAATGAAAATGGGAAAAGGAAAGCCAGGCCGTCCAGGGGGGCATATGACACTTTCTTTGGATCCATTGCGATATTTGTGTATATATATTCCGTCATTTCTGAAAATAGAAAGGGTGCAAGTGTACTCGAAAAACACATTCGAATATAGTATGCTGAGAGATCATATAGTAGAGCATATAGTAGTAGTATTTTTGTGTGTTTGCGGAATCTTGTTCGGGGTTGATGGGGCGAAACTACAATCAGTTCCAATTAGAGGCAAAAATAGAATTCAATTGTCACGTCATAAAAAGATTTAATTGAATCAATTTCACGTCACAATTCGTTTGCATATTTCTGGGGACATTTCGTTTTATTTTTATATACATAAGACTTTTATTTCGCATACTTTTATATATCAATTTTCTATATATTTTTGAAACGTATTTTGAACTCTTTGTGCGTTTTGTTTTTGTTTTTCAAGGCAATTTTGATGATGACGCTTCTGGCGCTGATAATTTCCTTGACTTTGTAATTTATTGATGTTTTCAAAAATATTTCAGAGACCTGTGCGCTGCTTACTGGTATACTATTTTTGTGTCCACCTCAAGATAGTTTTTACGAAAAACACGTTCCGATTATGGCCCACACGCGTTAGCTGGCCACATTTTCGCTGCGTGTTTTCCCACAGTCAGAAATTCTTTTCTTTTCTTATCTTTCTTTTTTTTTTTAGTTTGCTTTAGTTTAGCCAACTTTATTTTATATCCAGAACATTTGCTTGGTATTCCCCAAAAAATTCCGAACTTTGAGCCGGAGTAATGGGGGTCTGGGTTAATATTTGTCGTATTATTTAACTTGTTGTTTGCTTAACGGTTTTGTGTTTTTGTTAAATTCTAAACTGAATAAATAGATTGGTGTGTCATTTTTGTCAACACAATTCGCATGCATATTCTCTCAAATGCGGAATTTCTGTTATTGAAAGCACAACACAAATGTATCTATATTTGTAGACATTATAAGATATATAAAAACGAGATAGGAACAAATAAGAAAGATGGCAAATATTTGGTCAAGTCTTGGAACTACCCATCCACAGTTGTTGGCCAATTAATATTAGTTGTATTCTTTTTTTTTGGGTTTTTTTGTTGGCCATGGAAAGTCTCCAGCTTTATTGGATCTTCGGCACGTGTTGGTTGAATCGCTAGAAATCCGTTCGATTTAAACAAGAGATTTTTGGACTTGTCACACATCCAAACCTCTGTCGTAGGTGGACTCGTTTTTGGACGTGCCAGCTTATTATTATTATTATTATATACTACTTTTTTTTGTTGTTTTTGTTTTCTGCGGCACGTGGCCCGGGTGAGGGGTGGGTATTAGAAAATTGGAAAATATTCTAGCTGTGACAGGCAAACAAAAAAAATATATATATTTCGAAATTTCCTACGATTAATTTATTTCAAATTTTGTTCTGCAAATTGAAAAATATCTTCTCAGAATTTGGCTGTCCAAAAAGTGTGCAGATACATGTGTACTTTTAGGAAATAAGGTTAAAAAAATATGAAAAGTGGCTTTGACAAGGCTAATTTATTTTTTAGTTATTATTTTTTATTATATTATAATTACTAAAAAGTTATACGAGTCATAAAACACTTATTTTTTATATGAAAATAATTTTAGGGCGATTTTAGTTCAAGATTTGTGTGTAAATGGTAATTTTAACATTTTTTTTCAGGAAATATACCTAAAATTTCTGTATAAAATGTGTAGTTTTTATAAAGGATTCAAAATAAAAATTCAAAGTCCTTAAAATATAAATTATTATAATTAAATGCCTTAAAAATATACCTTAATTCCCATATTTAGGTTCCATTAAAAATCTGTAAAAAATGTTTCCTTAGTTTTTGCTTAGAAAAAAGTATAAAGTTATCCCTCAAAAAAATACCTGCAAATCTGTTAGCCACCTGACTTGACCCAATTTAGCCCGAAAAGCAGAAAATAAACCCCTAAAAACCCCTAATCCGAGACAATGAATGCTACACAACCATCATCATCTTCTCCCATTACTAAGCCCCGAATTACAGCCTGCTCCCATATTATAATGCCATCAATTCCATTGTAGTCGATATATTGTTAGCTGTTTTTTTGTTTTCACTGCCAGCGCGCTGCTCTCTCAAAGTGTCATTATTCCCACAGTGAAAACTTGACCCGTCCGCCCCCGGGGAAAAATTCGGAAAATAAAACTCGGGTGAGGAGAGAAATGTGCGAGCAGGCATAGGGCCAGGCCAAGAGGGCAAAATCCTCAATTGTCATGTTTCTTGACAATTTGTCTATGGGCAATCACAGCAACCAATTCATACCATACTTACACCCCAGACATCCATCTCTTCTTTGACAGTTTCTACGACCTTCGGATTTTTTTCAGTTTTTCAGTTCGTTTCGGTTCTTGTTTTTTCCTTTTCTGCTGCTGAGGAGGGGTTCGTTACCCCCGCCCCGTTCTTCTTTGTTGTAAGCAGACCACAAATAGATCTTACAATATATTATTCGATTGGACACGGTCGCTCCTCGGATTCGCCCGTCCGTCTCTCCGTCTCTCAACTATTCCAAGTCTCTAGAAAATGGTTCGGGCTAAAGGAAACCTCTGTGTTTGCTGTCCAAGTTCAATGAGCATTACGCTTGAGGTCGATATAATAGCAATTGTAATGGGAATTTCTAAATTATATGGAGGTAGTTTTTTAGCAGGAAGAGAAAGAGGGAGAGAGAGAAGGAGAAAGGAATTTATTCTGAAGATTTATTGGGGGTTTTACTAGGGGGTAGAAAGTGGTTAATTAAGGGTTATACAATTATAAAAAAAAAAAATATTTAAAATTATATAGAAGGTTCTGTAGTACTATTAATTAATTTATATATTTTTAAATACATTTTATAATGTTTTTTTTTATTACTTAGGGGTTGTCTTTTTAAATATATATTTTTAAACATTTTTTATATACAAGGAATAATATTTTATAATATATATTTTATAAATTAATGTATTAAATAGAAGTCTGGTTAAAAAGAAACAAAGAAATAAAGAAAAAAATCTTTAAATAAACCCATTATTTAATAAATAAATAAATTACTTCATTTTGTAAATATTATATTTGTAAATACATAAATAACTTAATTATCTGAATTACATAATTACTTTATAGCAATGCAATTTATTTAATACCCCCTAATAACTACTCATTTTAAACCCCAAACCCTTTTATACCCTTACATAATTACTTTAAAGAATAATTCCCTTTAAAACCCACAATTTGTTGTAAGTAATTTCCAGTTGTTACTAATATTTTGAACTCAGCCGTGCATGTAAAAATTTGCATATTAATTTTTTTTTTTCAGGTACAATGTTTATGTATATGTACAGGTATCTTCGTATCTATGAAAACCTTTGCCTGTTGTTTGCATTTACGAATTTTTGTTTTTTCCACTTGTTGTTTGCCTCTGCTGCTGATGATGTATCTGTATCTGTATCTGTATCTGTGACTCAATGGTTTTCGGTATCGCTTTAGATTTGGTTGTTTTTCAAAAACTGATAAGGCAGCAGTCCGTGGGCCCCATTGTTGCTGTTGTTGCAGGTGGCTGTTGCCAACCGTGTGAGCCAAGCCGTCGACTGTGACAAACAAATGTCGGGCGACGAAAGCGGAAATGCGAAACTCAACGAAAACAGCAACAGCAACAACAACAGCAACAAGAATAATAACAACAACAATAGCAGCAGCAAATAATACAAAAGTAAAAATTAACAACAGCAACAACAAGAGCAAAAATAAATGTCAACAGTAATTGTAGCAGTTCCAAGGTTTTCACAATATGAATGATAGCCTACACTAAGACACTAACATAAATATATGCTGTATACACAGAGAGAAATTATGCTTTATTTTAAAATATTAATTACAAAATTAATACAAAATCAATATTATTTAAATAGATTTTTTATATAAAATAAACTAATAAATCAGAATCAAGAAGATTTTTTTTGTATTTTCAAAGTCACAAAACCCATGATTCATAGTAATTAATAATTTTAATATATTCTAAAATATAAATAAAATATTTTTTGTGTGCATAAAATTCGTATTCGTATTTGTTTTTGTTTGTACACTTTCCCATTTGTACCTGGCTTGGCAACAAAGCAACATTCATAAAAGAAGAAGCTACAACAACACTAATGAGCAGCGAAGGTTTCGTAAATCGAAACAATAAAAACAACAACCAATCTAGTACTTAAAACACACAACAACAATAGCAAAAACACCAGCAACAACATTGTGTGCAAAAATTGTGAGTCATCTGCAAGTCGCTGCAAGTTGAATCCATGATTTAAACAGCACAGGTGAAAATAATAGTAGCACTTGTTGATTTTGTATTAAATTAAAATAATAAAATATAGTGAAATGAAATAAATAATATATAAAAAAATATATATACAAATATTATAATAAAAAATTTAATGTAAATTGTGTCAGATATTGGTTTTGGAATTCTCAAAAGGAATTCTAGGAAGAAAAAGTATCAAGGTTGATATAGAGAGCTCAGTTTTTAAGGCTGAAAACCAAAAGCTGCAGCAAGGACTCTTAATTTATGTTTATAAAATATTTAAAATGCTTAACACCCAACTTTTCATATCTTATTCAACAAAAATCATATGTCGTTATGCATCTTCTAATATCTTTAAGTAATTTTGGTATTATTTTAGCTGCTGTTTTAATGATGTATGTTAATATAATAAAAATATAATAAACTGTCTTCAATAAAATCAATATTTTCTTAAATATATATATATATGTTTTATATATATTATTTTCTTAAATACACTAATAATTTTCTGACCCCGAGTGTTTAAAGTGTGCGTGCTGGTTCGTGTTTCTCGTGTTGCCAGGGGCTCGATTCATTCAATGAGCCAACTCTCCGACGTCAGCGGCAACAACAATGGGAACAATGCATAAACATCTACAATAGCAACAAAATACAACAACAACAATAACCATGGGCCACATGTGCAAAAATTGTTTAGCATAGAAACAAAAGATAAACAAGAAGCAAGTGTAGCACAAAAGGAGCGAAGGTAATAACAGTTGAGCTGGGAAAGCAGATAAGTGGCAAGAGGAGGAAAAGTCATCAGAGAGCCGACTTTGGTAGGTAATGTTAAGGAAAGAAGGGGGAAGGGTCTTGGGCGATTATCAGATTAGAGCGGCAAAAATATCCGTAAGGCCCCTGGAGACCATTTCAGTGCTCGGCAGAAATAAACAAATTTTTCTTCTTTTTTTTTTGTTCAGAACAAGTATCCGGCAGATACATCTGAATTGCCACGAAGTGGCCACAATGCGGCAACTGTTTGTGTTTTGTTGCAAGACACAATTATTATGCGAATATTCAGGCAATAAAAAATGTAAATTTTAGAGCTCTCTCTGCTTATCTATATTGTGCCTATTCGGAGTGCCGCCACATCTAATCCCCTGAAGATGAGCTAAGAGATACACAAGATACGAGAGCTATGCACTTAAGTACATGCCCGAGGGCCAAAAGCTCAACGCTAATTAAATAATGGCAGAACATTCGTTGCCGTGTATCTGCCAGATACGCTTTTTATCAGCCACAAAGAGATAGAGGAGAGGGAAATGCGAATTTTATACTATTCTTTGTGATTCGTGACTGATGGTAATTTATTTCGAAAGTTTGAGAGCAAAAAAATAATATAATTATTAGAAATGTTTTAATGCTTTATTTACGAGGTTTTAATAATACAAAATTACAGAGACGCGTCTACACGTTGCGGAATTTCTGAATAGAATCAACTACGATAGTATCGATACTCAACGATATGGAGTTGCTCGCAGGCAACTATCAGAATCAGCTGACAGACGGCGTTGCCATATACTTCTATATTTCTAACACTCCTTCTCAACGCTGTTTGTCATTTTACAGGATAACTAAAGTACATAATTTACAGCAAACCCATCATATTTATACATTTCAAGTGCTTAACTTTGCTCAAATTCTTAGTTAACACATCTGCCATCATGTTCTCTGTTGATACATATCTCAAATCTATGATTTTTTCTTTAAACATATCTCTTACATGATGATACTTAATGTCTATATGTTTGCTGCGCGCGTGATATACAGGATTCTTTACTAGGCACTGCGCGCTTTGGTTATCGCTGTGTATTACAATCGGTGGGACTTCACCAAGACCCATCTCACTCCAAAGCTTACGGATATATACTGCTTCCTTTGCCGCTGAAGAAAGTGCTATATACTCTGCTTCTGTGGTACTGAGAGCTACCACGGGCTGCTTCTTGGACTCCCAATTGATCGCTGCGCCTGCGACCACAAATGTCCAGCCGGTGAAGGACTTCCTGTCGCTGTCATCTCCAGCCCAGTCGGCGTCCACATAACAGTAGACAGCCTGTCCAGTTCGCTGATAGTTGAGCTGGAACGTCTTCGTACCCTGTAGGTACCTCAAGACACGCTTGGCACACACCATGTGCTCTTGATGAGGATCCGAGTTCCGTTGCGCAAGCTTCGCCACGGAATGTAGTATATCTGGCCTCGTAGTTATAGCCAAATACATGAGCGAGCCTATCAGG
Organism: Drosophila bocki; assembly: GCA_008042715.1. Lineage (NCBI taxonomy): Eukaryota > Metazoa > Arthropoda > Insecta > Diptera > Drosophilidae > Drosophila > Drosophila bocki. The sequence continues at coordinate 46,141 of VNJY01002535.1, forward strand.
GACTGGTACTCAACCTGATTTGCTCTCATGCACTCCTTCTTGCTGCATCGAACTTGGTAGCCAGCTTCGAGGGGTAGATTGGATGCCTTACAGTTTTGCATCCCGTAGTCCTCCAATAAGGCCTCTATGTACTGCTTATGACCCACTCGAACGCTGCCAACTTCGCCATCTCGCTCAATTTCCATTCCTAGGAAATGCTTCAGGATACCGCCATCTACAACATCGTACCTCTTCGATATAAGGTACTTGATCTCGCTCAGCTCAGCTTCTGAGTCGCTCGCAACTATGATGTCATCTACGTAGACTATGATGAAGCTCATTTGGTCACCTTGACCCCTTTTGTAGATGCAGGGTTCACTCGGACATGCTGAGAACCCCAACTTCAGGATGACGTCGTCCAGGTTGCTGTTCCACTCACGGCCACTTTGTTTCAGACCGTAAAGCGATTTGTGCAGCTTAAGGACCTTTCCTGGATGCTTTGCGTCAGTAAACCCCTCAGGTTGTCTCATATAGACCACGTCATGGAGTTCACTGTTGAGATAAGCAGACGAAACATCAAGCTGGTGCATATACATACCACGTTCAACTGCTACAGCAATCATCAGCCTTATTGATGAATATCTGGCCACCGGTGAAAACGTCTCAGAGTAGTTGATGCCATATTTTTGCCCACAGCCCTTTGCGACAAGCCGTGACTTCAGACGCTCCACATTTCCATGCTTATCTCGCTTGACCGCGAAGACCCACTTGCATCCAATGGCCTTCTCTCCCTCAGGTAACTCGACGAGTGTCCAAGTTCTCCTTTCTTGCAGGCTCTTAATTTCCTGCTGCATAGAATTCTTCCAGTCCTCTGCATATTTAGAACTCAATGCATCGTTTACGCTTGCTGGAACCTCAACATCCCGTTTTATGAC
>VNJY01002537.1:0-14932 GCA_008042715.1 Drosophila bocki
TGGAAGGAGGAGTTGGAGCGGGCATATACTGTTCAGACCCTGAAATGAGGCTGTCGTATAAGCTACCAAGCTACTGCAGTATATTCCAGGCGGAAGTATTCGCCATCAGGAAAGCAGCAGAGTTTGCGCAGAGCATAAACCGTCCACATGAGACGGTCAATTTGTTCGTAGACAGTCAAGCGGCGATAAGATCCATGCAATCATCAGCGGTCAGTTCCAAAAATGTACTGGCAAGCAGGGAGTCACTAGATAGCCTAAGCACGACTAAGTCAGTGAGGATCTACTGGGTTCCCAGCCACCAAGGCATAGACGGTAACGAAACCGCGGACGAACTTGCAAAGGAAGGCGTTGGACTGGCGAGTGAAAGAACAGAAAACGTCCCTATCTCCCTAAGAACGCTCCAAAGCGAGCTAGAGAGACGTGCTGACGCAAGCGCAAAAAGCAGGTGGAGGAGTAATTCTGCAACCTGCAGAATATCAAAAATCATGTTCAAAGAACACAACGAGAAACTCACACACTACGTGCTGCATCTTCCGCGGAAGGACTGCCGAATGTTAGTGGGTATTCTTACAGGTCACTGCCTGTCTGCTGCACATGCAGTGAAGCTGGGTATTACCGACAACGCCAAATGCCGGAAATGTGATGAATCCGAGGCAATCGAAACCTTGGAGCATCTCATTTGCAAATGTCCGGCCCTAACGAGGGCAAGAATGAGATACCTAGGCTCTCCAGTTCTGGCATCGCTAGAAGATGCCTCCAGGAGAAAGCCAGGTGAACTCCTTGCCTTTGCGAAAAACACCTTGATATTCAAGGATCTCGAAACCCGCATAAATAGTCTCTAGGTCCATCCAGGAGTTTCCCCGGATAGCTATGGGCCATATTGGCCTATGTGTGGCCCCTCGAGGGTTAATAAATAATCATACTTCACCATCATAGATTCCAAGTTTTTTTGTGGCTGCCCTGGGGCCTGCTGAGCGTTAACTGAGTTCGAGGGGAGTGCATACCTGTTCGAAGAGCTTTGGCGTAGGAGATGCCCGTGGGGCATTTAGCGGACCCAAAGAGGATCTGGCTGCTTTGGCATAAAATACATCTGGAGTAGTTTTTGAATTATAATACACATTTTGTGTATTTTGTTTGCGTGTAGCTATCGCTCTTCGCATGCGACTCTTCAGCTCCTTGTAGACCACACAGCCTTTGTCGTTAGCTGTATGGTTTCCTCCACAGTTTCCACATTTTTTCGTATTGGCGTGTTCTTTGTTCGCAGGGCAGTGTGCGGAATTGTGGAAGTCTCTCCACAGACTACGCAGACTGACCGAAGGGTGCAGTATGTCCTTGTATGTCCATACTCCTGGCAATTTGTGCATTGCACAGGACCGTTGCGTTTGTGCGGTTCTTCCACGGTGATTCTTCGATGAGTAGGAACTGCACCTTGTAGATCAGGTGAACTTCATTCTTCTTTAAGGTTTTACTCTCTGGCTCCAGTTTGACTTTGAAAAGTGGTTGCGGCTTTTTGTTTTTGTTGATAATGTTGCTAACATTCTTGGCAAAGAAACCCTTGCCTTTCAGGGCTTCTAGTATCTCAGAGGGGGCGACGTCTGGTTCAATTCATTTCAGCACTACTTGCAGTCCCTTGCTGCTTTTTAGTTGGTTGGTGTAAGATTTCTTTTCTGATTCTTCCAGGTATTTAGACACAGCCCGGAAGTGTTCTTCTGATTTGGTTTGCACTTTGGTTTCGCAAATGTTCCCTTTAACAACATGAAAGTTTTCGGCCCCGACTAGCGCAACAATTTTGTTGACCAGGGCGTTTGAACTTTTCTCCCTAATATAAATAGGTGGGGGTTTTGTCTGTTTTTGAGTCTCCTGCTCCGCCACTGCTTGGCTATTCTCATCAGCTGCTAGCGGGGAAAATCTGTTGGAGTTGGTTGGGTCGTAGCTTTTGGTGACATGGTTGATCTTAGGTTTGTTACCAACCGTGTTATGTGGGCTGAGCTAACCCTTAATTTGAATGTAGCGATCCATGCCAGTCTGTATGGCCGGAATCGCTTGTTGCTTATCGGAGCTTACAGTTTTTGTTACCATTGAATTTGGCGCTGCGGCCGTTGGCACCGATTTCGCAATATTTATTTATTTATTTATTTATTTCGCCAACGGTCAACCTTAACTGGCTACTTAACTAAAAAACTTAACTAACTGACATTGGTTATAGATAGATAAAGAAGAAATTCCTTCTTAATTAAAGCCCTTGGAAGACAAGGGTCCAGTCGCATATTTGGCTCATTTAAAGCATAATTCATTCGACAAATACGCAAGAAAAATGGCTCAAATGTTCTTAAGTGCCTACTAGGAAAAGAAAAATGTATACATCTAAGCAATGCAGGACAATCGATTTTGCACGAAATAATGTCGAAAATGACAAGTAAAGTAGTAACGATTCTTCTATCGTGTAGAGATGACAAGTGCACAAGACGACATTTAGGAATAGGAGAGAACTGGTTCATGGAAATTCAGGGAATTAAGGGCAAAACAAAGAAACTTCTTCTGAATACGTTCCAGGCGGTGCGAATGAACGGATCCAGTCGGGCTCCAAATAAACGACGCGTACTCAAGCTTAGACCTTACAAAAGAAAAAAATAAGTTGAGCTTGGTGTACGGGTCAGTGAATTGAGCCGCATTACGCTTTATGAACCCATACATAGCATACGCTTTCGGACCTATGTATATAGTTTATATGGTCAATGAAGAGGAATTTACCATCAAACATAACTCCCAAATCATGTGCTTCTGTCTTGCAGGCAAGGAGGCAGGAATCGATCGTGTAGGGAAAAAGCGAATTGTTGAGCCTTTTGCTGTATGTGACAGTAAAACATTTGGACAGGTTTAAGGGCAGCTTATTCCGAGAGCACCAATCTACAAGAACAAATCTGATCCTGAAGCATATTGCTATCCAGGACAGAACTTACAGACTTGAATATTTTCAGATCATCGGCAAACAATAAAAATTCCGAGCTCTTAAAGCATTGGCCAATGTCATTTATATATAAAATAAAAAGAAAAGGGCCCAAGGCACTCCCCTGAGGAAGGCCAGATGTCGCTATATACGGACTCGAAGAATGATTATTGCACACCACTCTATACCAACAGCCATCTAAATAAGATCTTACCCAACTCAGCATTGATGAATGGAAGCCAATTTTTTCGAGCTTAGCCAACAAAGCACTATGGCAGACCTTATCAAATGCTTTAGCAAAGTCAGTGTATACCACATCCACTTGCTTTTGTCTCGAAAAGGCATTAATGCAAAAATGGTTAAAGACAGCTAAGTTTGTGGTAGTCGAACGTCCTGGCACAAAGCCATGCTGGTTAGGGCTGATGATGCTACCAGTGAGAAAGGCGAGCTGCTTAGCAACAATTCGTTCAAACATCTTAGATACATTGCTTAGCTTTGCAATTGGCCTGTAATTGGAGATGATATTTTTTCCACCGGACTTAAAAATGGGGGTAACTGTAGCCAATTTCCATCTCTGAGTGAAAACACCGCTGGAGAGGGATTTGTTGAAGATTATTATAAGTGGCTCTGAAAGAACGCCAATACAACTTTTTAATATAAAAGGTGAGAGACTATCGCAGTCTAATTTTTCAGTCATTAAGGCTCTCTAAAGCGAGTTGGCAGTCGGACTCAGTGACATATAAGCTCCCAATATTGGAGCTTGGAGCAATGGAACGAAGCGTGAAATCATCATTCCATGAAGATAATGGCTCGAAATTCGACGCAAAGTATTTGGTAAACAGATTTGCCACTTCGATATCAGAGGATGCTGACGAGTTATCTAATGACATGTGGGAGGGGATGTATGATGTTGTTTTCTTCGAATTAACAAAGTGCCAGAAAGATTTAGGATTGTTAATTAGTCTCATTTCCACATCTGCTATGTATTGGTTGTACAAGAACTTGTTTATGAACTCGAATTCGCGCTTATGATGTTTATATCTATCGAAGTCTGCAGAATTACCATTTTCAACGTATAGCTTATAAAATGTATTTCTGAGATTCTTGTATTTTTTAAGCCCATGCGTATACCATGGTAATTTATACGAACAGAAGAGCCTTTTTTTTTTTTGCATATTTTTTAATGATAGCTGAAATAGTTATTAAAAAGTTATCATAGCAAGTGTCCAAATTATCATGCGAAAGGACCTCAACCCAATTAACATGCTTAATTTCATTTCGAATTAAATTTAAATTGTTCATATTAATGTACAATGAATATGTGCTTGGTTTATAAGGCGGAAATATATAAGTAAATAATGAAATCAGTAAGGGCTGGTGGTGGGCATCGCACTCAGAAATAGGATTACTACTGCAAACTAGATTTAAGTTCAGATCTTGACTTACAAAAATTAGATCTAGAAGTTTATGTAATTTATTAAATACGTGATTTATCTGGACCAGACCGAGACTGAAAAGATCATCTATGACCAAGATTTCCTGAGGCAGATGCAGATTACTGGGAATCATTGATGGTGAGTTCATTCCATGCACCCACACCAGCGAGGAAAGATTAAAGTCGCCGAAAACACAGATAGACTGCGAATCCTCAAGATCTTGACTAATACGGGCGATGTTATCCACATGAGCCTTATATAGTTCGAAACTGCTGCATGGGGGAATATATGATACCACCAGAAGAATAGTTTCCACGGGTCCGGCGAGAGACACACAAAGTTGATCAAGAAAGGAGTCATCATTCCAAAGCCGGATTGGTCGTTGGTTTACTTGTTGCTTTAGCTGCGTTTGCAGAAATTGCAGCATTGCTATTTGTTGGTGCGTGTTCCATCGAAGCCGGTGGTGGTGGGGTTTGGCATTGGGAGCTCCAAGATGTAGGAGCTGGAATGAGTAGGGCGGGTGAGCAAGAGCGCGCTCTCGTGCCGTCGGCGGTCAGTAGAGCCGGGTTGGGCTTGGTAGACGTTTTTTCTGCTTCGATATCGCGAGTTGAGAAATAGGTGAAGCAACCGTTTCTTTGGTTTACAGAGCTTCTATGCTCATTCTTTTGATCGCCGCTCATTATTTTGAGATTGTTACGCGTGGCACCATATAAATGAACTTTGCAACTCAAAAACACGTCTCACGCACTAGTGTCAGTATATCATACGTACTGTAGGGCTTGGCCTAAATATCAGTACGTAGTTTAGAGTTTCCTCCATGAAAAAACACTTCGAGAATAAACACCGCGTAGCGGTCGTCCGTAGGCATGTCTGCATTGTCGAATATGAAAACAAAACAGTTTGGCATAAAATATTTAAACTTAATTCGGGGAAAATAAATATACACAATTAAAAACTACAGAAGTCCGACTCGCTCAACTCTAAACTATTTAGGGAGTATAAAAGAGCCTTAACCCTAGACGGTCATGCTTATTTTTCCTACGTTAAGGCTATGATTCGTCGAATCGACGACGCCAATTTTAAAATAAGTATAATTGTTAAAAAACAAACAATATTGTAAAAACAAGAAAGGAAGCTAACTTCGGCTCGCCGAAGTTTGTATACTCTTGTAGATTGGTTTTCATATTTATATCATAAATTATAATGCCGCAAACAGACACTAAACAGAGTTTCATAACATTTTACCTATACTTATTATGTTTACAGTTTGACAGTTACAGTTATACATTCCCAGCTTTACATTTTCTCTACATCTACGGATCGCTTCTATGGCAGCTATATGATATAGTTGTCCAATTTTCATAATATTGTTATTCTGAAATAATACTAAAAGCTCATGTCTCAAAGTAAATGAAAATACGTTGAAAAACAACGAAGTTATAATTTTTTCTATTACTTTCCCTATCGTTCCTATAACAGCTATAAGTTATAGTCGTCCGATTTTCATAAAATTTATACCAAAATTCTGAAATAATACCAGAAGCTCATGTACCAAAGTAGATTAAAATACGTTGAAAAACAACGAAGTTATAATTTTTTTTCGATTAATTTCCTGATCGTTCCTATGGCAGCTATAAGATATAGTGGTCCGATTTTCATAAAATTTTTAACAAAATTCTGGAATAATATAAAATGGCTATATCTCAAAAATAATGGAATAATATTGAAAAACAGCCAAGTTATAATTTTTTTTCTAAAAATTTAGCGAACATTTGTATGGCAGCTATATGATATAGTCGTCCGATCCGGCCCGTTCCGACATATATAGCAGTGAGAGTATATAGAAGACTATATGCAAAGTTTCATTCAGATAACTTTAAAACTGAGGGACTAGTTTGCGTAGAAACGGACGGACAGACGGACAGACGGACGGACAGACGGACAGACGGACATGTCTAGATCGACTCGGCTGTTGATGCTGATCAAGAATATATATACTTTATAGGGTCGGAAACGTTTCCTTCACTGCGTTGCAAACTTCTTACTGAAATTATAATACCCTGCAAGGGTATAAAAAACAGCGTTTAATTCATAATTATAACAGTTCAAAATTATAAACAATAATTTATTCTCACATTAAAAACAAAAAATTAAAAACAACATTTTTTTCATTTTTCGATCATATGTGATTTTGCGTCGTTGAATTGACGAAGGATGACCGTCTAGGGTTAAAAGCTATAAGATACCAATCGACAGATAAGCGTCCTTATGCTGAAGTAAGAGTCTTGGACCGACAGGTAATGGGTCTGTTGAATACTTCATCCGCCGAACCGGGAGATTTATCGAATAGTCGATATCCGGGCCGAACCAGTTCCGATCGCTAGAAACTCGCTCGAAACAAAAGTTCCGAAAGCTACGATAGCTAGCGTTTTACGAGTCTCGATCTCTTCCGTCGACAATTCTTGCCCTGAGCAGACGTGCCACTAATCGCGCGCCTCGACTAACGAATCTTTGCAAAGGCACATGTCAGTGATCGCGCCGCTCATTAAGCCAACAAGCAAGACACCATCGGATACGCGCCGCGCCGAGACCCAAGAGTCGACAGTTAAGTACACGCACCGATACCTACGGCGAATCGCCAGGCGACGCCACACGCCCAGCGGCACGAGGGCTTAAGCGTATGTTAACGTTTCCAAATCTGTAAGGCAGTAGTAGGACGAATACGTAAGAAACAATAAAACCAACACTCCTGGCAAACTAATTCACAATTTGTATTATAATTTATAATGTTTATAATTTTCCCCTTTTCCCTGCCGCGCAGACTCCGCGAATATTGCGTTTCGGTACATCCATCAGCACAAATTTGCTGTAGTCGAGCCTTCTTTCTCCTCCACGCGTCCCCTCCCTGCTCCCGCAGCCGCAGTGACACGCCCGCATTGGTTTTCCATGCCCAGCGAGCCGCCACGGCTGAGAGTGCATCCCCTCTCCTGACCAACCCGCGAGCGAAGGCTTCGCGACCAGCCGGAGTACCATTAATTAGCCTCCGCGACCAGCCGGAGTGACCGTGAGCTAGCCTCCGCGACCAGTCGGAGTACCCTTAGTTAGCCTCCGCGACCAAACAGAATGGCCCCTGAGTTAGCATCCGGGTCCAACCGGAGTCTACCCATAGCTAGGTGACGCATCCCGGCCCCCCCATTTCATACATCTCGGTCCCTTCGGGATATTCTGGGAAAGATATAGCGGCAAGCAGAGCGTCTGCCAAGCCAGATTCTGGGTCATCCGGTCGACCAGGTCGGCTGCCGCGAACCAATTAGCCCTTAACAATAAAGTTAGGTACGCGTAAATTCGAGTCCCGGGTCCAACGTTCCGATTATATCAATTTTCTACTGTCACTCCAGCAGGAGAGCACGTTGGTGGACTGCCGACCTCTGCGCTGCACGGCGTGAAGTTCGGAGACTTCGCCGCCGACTCCAGGATGCCCGGCGTCGTGATGACGATGCCACTGCGGTGCTGCCTCGGCCTCGGTGATTGTGCACGAGTGCTCCTCCGTAACTTTTTCCCAATTGCGGAATCAGATGCAATGATTGCCATCGCGGAGGAAGTCCCACCGGCCCTCGAAACATTCGAGGTTGATGCTTGTGTCGCCAGGTTGAAGAGCAGGCGCTCTCCTGGCTTAGACGGCATCAATGGCACAATCTGCAAGGCAGTCTGGCGCGCCATACCTCAGCACCTAGCATCGTTGCTTTCCCGATGCATCCAATCGGGATACTTTCCCAGCGAGTGGAAGTGTCCACGAGTAGTGGCGCTACTCAAGGGACGAGCCCTTCTCGTACAGGGGAATATGCTTGCTGCCAGTTTTTGGTAAGGTGCTCGAGGCAATCATGGTGAATCGGGTGAGTGAAGTTCTTCCGGAAGGTTGCAGATGGCAGTTTGGATTTCGCCAAGGACGATGTGTCGAGGATGCTTGGAGACACGTGAAGAGCAGTGTTGTGGCCAGCCCGGCGCAATACGTGCTCGGCATTTTCGTGCACTTCAAAAGAGCATTCGACAACGTCGATTGGAGTGCTGCACTGCGCCGACTGGCCGACTTGGGATGCCGAGAAATGAGCGGAGATCCGAAGCAGTTCCGGTACTGTAAGTGTGCCGGTAACTAGAGGTTGTCCGCAGGGATAAAACAGCGGACAATTTATATGGGACCTGCTGATGGATGTACTGCTTCAGCGCCTCGAGCCGTATTGCCCTTTGAGTGCATACGCGGATGATCTGCTTCTTCTCGTCGAGGGAAATTCTCGAGCCGTTCTAAAAGAAAAATGAGCGCAACTAATGTCCATCGTTGAAACGTGGGGAGCGAAAATCGGCGTCCACCAATAATAATAATTCTGCGTAAAGGTACCTTGAGACGAGCGCCGACAATAAAGTTTGCTGGAGCAAACCTGCCGTATGTGCGCAGCTGGTATGGTATGTCACCGGGGCTTTTAGCCCAACATCCCTGCCGTGTGGTTAGCGGCGAAGAATGCTGCCACAGCCTTCCATTGCTTGTCGTAGGAGGCGACTAAAAGGGCAAAGGGTGCTCTATCCGGGCCAAAGGAGGGAGGCGCACCGAGCCTCTAATTTCGGTACCACGGGTTAAGCAGCTTTCCAAGGTGGCTCATTGAGGTGGGCCCCCTTGTGGGAGTGTCGTGGTAGTTGTGGTTGCTGTGGTTGTACTCCCTTCAATTCGGAACACGCCACATAAAACAAGTACGGAGGGTTCCGATTCACACCTGTCACTCCCATCTAGTCTATATAAATTTCTTGTATAGGTTCCCTGGCCACGACTGGGATCTATCCCGGCCAGAGAGACTCGATACAGGAGGCGCCCGCGACCGCGTCAAGCGACAACCGCGTCGATCAGTAGCGGCGTCCGAGATCCCACGAGTTCACTCGCACTCCCGTACAGTTAACGCGAACGAGTGCTAGTGCAAAAGAAACAATAAACTCCAACAAAGTGCCTTAGCGGACACGCCAGCTAGATACGACGACTGTACAAGAAGACAACCCTACAGAACTAAGTGAAGCCATGGATCCCGACCAGAAAAATGCCGGTGAGTTCGTTCCACGTTTAATTAAAAATCCTGGGGTCTCCTCGCGGTGGATTTACTCACGCCTAAAGGCCGAATTACAAGCCTTCGCTGAGGAATTTGGGTTCTCTCCCGACGGGGTCGTTGACGACTTATGGCGGAACTTCGTCACCCTTATCAAAGAATCCGAACAAAACCAAGAGGCCCCGATGTACCACTCGGAGCCCGAGCCCTGTGCCTCCAGGAGAAGAGAGGCTGGGACCCAGTGGTCTCTCAACAAGTCAAAACGCCGTAGCAAACTCCGGAGACGCCTCATTGGGACGCCCACGTACTGCCCCTGGTTCCACTATTACCACTGCTAGCTTCGTTGGTACCACACCGAGTTTCACTATCACCACCCCGAGTTTCGCCATTGCTGCCCCTCCTCCTTCCACTACCCCTGAGCCGAGCTACTACCGGCACCGTCGTGACTTCGTGTGCGTTCCGGAACGGATTCGAAAATGGGGCCTGCAATTTAATAGGTATTCAGACCCATTGGCCTTTATCGAACAGGTCGAAAGTCGGACCTTGTCTTATGGGATCGACCCAGGACTCCTCCCCTAAGCCATGGCGGAACTGCTGACGAGCAGAGCCGACAAGTGGTTTCAAACCAAGCCACCTCCTAGTGGATGATTGGGTCACATTTCGACGCGAATTTCTGGAATTTATCCTCTCGCCCCGATACCTCCAGCAATTTGACGACCGAATCCGGAGTCGCGAGCAGCTGGAAAAGGAAACTTTTAAAGATTTCATGTTAGACCTTCGCGTTCTCATGCGTCAGGCGGGCTACAACGAGACCCAGGAGCTCGACCGACTGTACGAAAATATGGCACCCGATTACCAAATGTACATTCGGCGCAGCGAATTCCAGACCATTGGGGAGCTGGCCCAACTGGCAGCCGAATTTGAAGCCGTCAAGCCACGCAGCCTACGGCGCCCCATGCAATCCAGACGCCTTCGAGTAGCCCCTCCTACAACCCGCCTCCGCACAGTGGGGATAAAAAATTTTCCACCGGACGCACCGGGTCAGGAGACGCTCCACGAACGCCATTCCAGCCACGACTACCCGTGCCCGTAAGAGTTAATCGGGTAACGGAACCAGACCGTCGAATCGACATACGGGATGCGTGCATTTCGGGGCATTTCAGCAGCGAATGCCGGAATCCTCATCAGTATTTCTGCTGGGACTGCGGACGACGAGATGTCCGCACGGTAGAGTGCTGTCGTCAGCCCCAGCTTGGAAACGGGATGGGTCACCACGACCGGCGGAATCCGTTGGGGACCAATCCCGCGACGAACACTTTGTAAACGCACCGCTTAGAATCGAGAGAGGGAGGATCGCCGCGGAGGTCGCGATCGGGGGTCAACTACGCCTAGCCACCATCGACTCTGGCGCGTCCAAGAGCTTCATTAGCCAAGAAGTTGAGTATAAGTTGGCCAACGACACCAGTTGCAGAAGATTCGCGCTCAAATCAACCTTGCCGATACTTCGAGAGTCGAGGTTCGACAACTCCTGCGCGCCGATATCACTCTCGCTCGAAATACCATCCAAGTTCCCCTCTTTGTCATGCCGGCTATGCTGGACCCCTTGATATTGGGAATGGACTTCCTGGCCACGATTGGTGCGGGACAGCAAAACTCATCCTGTCAAGACGAAGACCGGAGGAGCACGGAACGAGGCCACCGTTGATGCAAGACGCGGCACACGGGCGACAAATGTCCCGACCCAACGAACCATCCGGCCGACGAGGATCAGCAGGACCCGAGCTGGTCAAAAGGACACCCCATGCCAGACAGGAAGAACACCGCCTGGGCATCGCAAAACACGACACAGAGCCACCGAACAACACAGAAGCACACGAGAATAACTACACTAGTACACACGGGAATATAAACGCAGAAGCACACGATAATAATTACACTAGTACACACGAGGATACAAACGCCGAGACACACGAGGATACAAATGCCGAGACACACGAGGATACAAACGCCGAGACACACGACACACAGCAGAGGACTAACATAGGGACACCCGCGCACAGAGACTCAGGGACCCGACGACAACGAACAAGACCCCCGCATCCAAGCGTTCCTACGCGAGCAGCTGGCTCAGTTCGAAGGGATGGCAGGAGTGGCCAACATCGCCGAGCATCGGATTACCATGCGAAACGATCGGCCAATCAAACAGCGCTATTACCCAAAGAACCAGGCCATGCTGAAGATTATCGACGACCAAGTGGACGCCCTCCTTGACCAGAACTGCATCGAACCGTCGCGCAGTCCGCACAGCGCTCCCCTGGTCCTGATTAGAAAAAGGACTGGACTGCGTGGATTATCGCCAGTTGAATGCCAAGTCGATCCCCGATGCGTATGCACTACCGCGCATCAATCACATACTAGAGCGATTGCGAAACGCGAGGTATATATCCACCATGGATCTACGCAACGGCTATTGGCAGATACCGATGGCAGCCGACAGCCTGGCCGTGGCCTATTTCAGTTGCGAGTCATGCCCTTTGGGCTACATTCGGCTCCATTCGGCTCGACACCTGGGACACCCTGCGTTGTGGCTGAGCATCGACCACGGATTCTCCAGAAATGTCACGACGCGCCCATCGCCGGCCATCTGGGCACATGAAAAACAATTCTGCGGATTTCCCAGAGATATTATTGGCCAGGAATGTTCCGCGACAAACATCGATGTTGGAAGATTTTTTAGAAACATCGATTGTATCGAATAAACATCGATGTTTGTTCCAGCACTAGAGACTAGGCGCCAGGTAGCAGCTATAGATGCAGTAGCCGCCAACTTCCGCCCGCACGAATCCGTTTGCTGCCAGGATGTTGGACATACGCAGTCGCCTGTCTCCGCAGAGCCAAAGGACCACCTTGCCAGAGCGGTCCTTGGCCCACTCTCCTCCCACGCTCGTCCTGAGTGCGCCGCTCTGTAGTGATTCAGGTTGAGCTGAATCAACTGCATACGGTCCTTGGAATGTCGGTACCGCCGGTTTTTGCTGCCGGGTCGAACGTTGGCCTCTCCGGAGTTCGCTGGAGGGATCACTGGCTCCTTCTTGCAGGCAACTGCCTTGTGGCATGCTTCGCCGCACTCTATGCTCTTATCCACCAGGCTCTTACACCTAATGGCGATGTGACCAAGCTCCAGGCATCTGAAGCAGCGGGGAGGGCCCTCGCGCTCCCGCACTCTGCACATGGTCCAGCCTATGCGGACTTTGCCGCGCCACCTGACCTCCTTCGTCATCGAGCATGGCAGGCTAAAGACCGCCGTTTTAGAATCACCGTACCCGGGGCGGAGGCTTCGTATCCTCACTGCTCCGTCGCTAAGCTGGTATTGCTCCGCGAGGGCGGAACGGATCTCCCTCTCCGCCGTGATCGCGTGAAGGTTGCGAATATCGAAAACGCAAACCTTCGACTCCTCCGTTAGGGCTCGCACTTCCGCAGCTTCGCCCAAGACCCTGGAGATGCTTTCCCTCATGGACTCAGCGCTCTCCGCGCTCCCTCTGGCTACCTCAAGGAGAAGATTTCCCCTAGCCGTCCGGCGCACGTTGGTGACAGCCCCTCCAAGATCGGTCAGCTGTCTGTCCTCCCTTCTCGTGACCAGGGCCAGGATCTCGCCAGGATCTTTCCACTGAAATGGTGTTGCTCAGCCTGGCCTCCAGTGTTGCTCGCTTACCGGCAAGTCTCGCACAGTTAATAACCGTGTGTTCTGCCGTCTCCTCCAGCTGTCCTTGGCAGTGCGTGCAGGTGTCGTCTTCCTCGTGGGCGAATCTCCACAAATAGCTCCGGAGTGTGGAGGGCCTCGAGGAGGGTCCTGCCTCTGGCATTGGTGAGGGAGCTGCCCCAGTCCACCGCCCAGGCGTTAAAGTCTCCGGTTATAAAAGACGGAGTGTGGCCCCTCGCGCCTGCGGCTAGCCGATCCACGGCGTCCCCAAATTCCGCGAGCGACATGCTCGGTGCCAGGTAGACACTGTATATCCACCAGCCTGCCATCTTGGCACATACTAAGCCTCTCTCTGAGCGAACGTCAGCTATTCGCTTAGGTGTGTTGCCGCAAGACCTCAAGGCAGTTTTGCCAGAGCTGTGCACCGCCCAGTGTGGGCCAGGGCCTACCCTGTACGGCTCACTGATAGCGGCAACATCGACACCGCGTTCACGGACCGATTGCGACAGCAAATCGTTTGCTGCCGCGCAGTGGTTTGTGAGGAGTCGTTTGACTCCCCACCAATACTGGCGGCGGCAACAACAACAGCCCTAACACCGGCCACAGCAACGGCCACAACACCGGCCATCCGCGCCAGCAACGACGGCGACAGCAACGGCCACAACACCGGCCATCCGCGCCAGCAACGACGGCGACAGCAACGGCCACAACACCGGCCATCCGCGCCAACAACGACGGCGACAGCAACGGTCACAACACCGGCCATCGACGTCATCAACGCCGGCCACAACAACGGCCATCGACGTCATCAACGCCGACCCCATCAGCGGCCAGAGCAGCGGCCAGAGCAGCGGCCAACAGCAGCGGCAATAACAACCAGCGCGACCAGCGACAACAATAGCTCGCGCCCGCAGCCAACAACAACGGCAGGCAGCGCCAGCTATCGGCGTCAGCAGCTCCCAAAAAAACAACAACCATAGCGAAGCCGCGTCAACAGCAGCAACAACAACCGCAGCTACGTCATCAACAACGACAGCGGCGGCGAGCATCAGCAGCTTCCAAAGCCAACAACAACGGCGGTCAGGAGCCGGCAATAACAACTGCCGCCAACGCTCATGGAGAGCTATAGCCGACGGCAATAACAACTGCCGCCAACGCTCATGGAGAGCTATAGCCGACGGCAATAACAACTGCCGTCAACGCTCATGGAGAGCCGCAGCAGCTAGCAGAGAAACCAAAACAAACCGGCGAACGCCCACAAATTATTCTCCCTTTGTAAAAATAATAAGCTTTGTAAATAATTTTCTATAATAATTAATCACTTCTTCCTTTGTAAACATAAGCTTTGTATATAATCATTTCTTGCGTTGTAATTTAATCTTGGTATATAAGGTTGTCAAAAAAGTCTTGCGGTATTTTAGGTAAGTATCTTTGCAAGCGTGTAGTTCTAGTTTTATTCGTCAAATCGGCTTACGCTAGACCTTTTTGGAAAGCTCTTTTCACGCGCTAACATTTGTTTGATTTGTGGTTGTTTGTTTTTAGTCGTTCGTGAGTTATACCGTCGCAAACATGGAGCAAAATAAAGAGAAAATAGGGATATTTTACAGTACTACTACGATAAAGGCAAAAAAGAGTCTCATGCTGCCAATAAAATTTGTGCAGTTTATGGACCCGATACAGTTTTCATTTCCACCGCATAACGATGGTTTCAACGTTTTCGTTCTGGTGCAGAGGTGGTCAAAGATGCCGAAGGCCTGTCGTCGAAAAT
>VNJY01002542.1:0-22120 GCA_008042715.1 Drosophila bocki
ATCCCTACAGCAGCCCATCCAAATTTCCGAAAATTTCCATACAAATTGCCCGTTTCCCAAACTGGGGTAACAGGCGAACAGAAACCAGCAGCAAGCAACCGAAAACTGGTATAAACTGTTATAAAAAGTCCAAGTTTCGAACCATTGATCTTGGAGTAAGCGAAGACTCAAACCAGATGTGACCATATTGTAAATTTTTTGGCGAAAATGTTGCTAAAATGCACCTGGGCACACTGAAACTGGACGTTAAATTTAAATTCGAGGTTGGCCGTTAATTTTCAAAAAATATATTTAAAAAATCTAAAAAATCTAAAAAAAATCTAAAAAATCTAAAAAAAAATCTAAAAAGCATTTCACTAACTGCCAGTGATGCTCATCTAGCTATTTTGCATTAAAATGGCATCTCTCAACAAAAAAAATAAATAAATACCGTATAATTGGAATATTTGCCACCATATTTATTAAATTATTATAAATAAAATCGTACAAAAATCGTTAAAAAATAGTTATAATTAAGCTTATTTATAATTTATAATTTATAATAATATCTTATTTTTTATTATTATTTTCTAAAAGGTTAGTTATATATAATCGTCCGATGTCACGAAGGCCGTTATATATTCCCCATTCACAGCATTGGGCCCACTGTGCGGGCCAGCCATAAAAGCCAAGACTTGAGGGGCGAGAGTGCGAGTGCGAGTGCGTGTGCTTGATTACTGCCGTAAGCCCGGGTATGTGTGCGTTTGCTTACTTAAGCTGCTGTTAACTTAAGTATAACAATGATAAGGATAACGTCGGGCATTCAGTTACCTGCTGCTGCTGCTGCTGCTCCCTCCCCGCTCCTTTTCCTGCTTGGAAAACCCCGTCCTCGAACACGTGTTTGCACCTTATTTATTTGCCACTCTCAGCCATTGGTTTCAGCCACTTGCTCAAACATTTCAGTTAAGTAATTGGAATGGCTAAGATTGGGCTTTAGTGGCAGTTGGCTAAAGCATATACCCGGGCGTATCCCTGGGGCTTAGTTTAGCTCATTACCCGACAAGGACTCGCCTCGCACTCGTCCTGCAACTCAATTAATGCAAATAGATGGAAATTGCATTTAAATAGCGTTGCTTCCATTATAATATATATATTTTTGTGGCTGTGAGGAGTTGTTGGGCATCAATTAAACCATTGCCGCCACGATGATGAATCATTGCAGGACTCCGAATTGAGCTGTCCGCATCCGCTGCTGGTGCCTTCTTTTCCGCCAAATATCCCATGATTTAAGGCCGGATTCCCTGTAAACAAACGTAATTATTAAATCAAATGATTGTTTTTATTTTTATTTAATACTTACAATCTCTGAAAACTCGAATTTCTGCCAGTGCAATCGCAGCCCTTGTCCTGGGGCCATTTTAAACCATTTGCAGTCATTGCTTTCCGTAAATGGTATTTTTTTTGTCGTTTTTAATTGAGGATAAAAGCTGTTTGGGAAGAGGTGGGGGGGATAAAGGGGTGACTAAAGGTTGCCAATGGGTAAACAATGGGCGGGAGGGGGGTTAGCCCCTCTGGGTAACAAGCGTGTTGAGCCTCCTGTGTTTTCGGTGTAATTTTTGGGCCGAAAGGCAATCCCATAATGCGTTGTCCTTGCATTCATTTCGTTGTCCGGCCGGAAGTGCCTTCGTCCACCTACCCTGGCGCTTCCTGTGCCACTGGCCACTTGTCATAAATAAGCAGTGCAGCTTGCAGGGCAGCCGCTGCCGTCGTTGACCAATTTTCCGCCATTTTCCGTGTGCCTCGCACTTCGAATCCCAGGACTCTCGCTCGCATGGCATTGAAAGCGCGAATTCAATTTAACGAGAAATTGCAACAATCAACGCTGCTCCTGTGTCCCTCTTAACCCCTTAAAAACACAAATACACACACAGGGAGAGTGAGAAAAAACAAGAGAGGTGGAAACCTTCGTTCGGCTAATATTTAAATACCCTTTCCTGTAAAGGATTTGTTTTTACAAGATTGATTTTAGCCGAAAAAAGATTAAAAATTCTAGATTATTTAGTTTGATAATTAAAAATATATAGTCAAATCCCTGATCATAGCTTAAGTACCCTAAAAAGGTAGAGCAAAACGCAGGAAAACAAACAATGGCAAGGATTTCGAGCAACAGGAGCTGCTGGCAAAAAAAAGGCAACAGGAATTTGAGCCATAAAAAAAGGCAGCGTATGCCAACAATGTAATTTTGACGCTTGATCTCGGCCGCAAACACTGAAAGAAATAGTTAACAAAAAAGAAAATAATAAATTAATAAATAAAAAATAATAATAATAAATAAAAAAAACAAAAGAAATAACATGAATAAAATAAATAAAATGAATAAAAAAAAATAAAATAAATATAATAAATATAATAAATATAATAAATATAATAAATATAATAAATATAATAAATAAAATAAATATAATAAAAATAAATGGTAATCTAGCGTCCATTTTCAGTTATAATATTTATACGTTAATTTCTCCCTTTTGTTTTATTTTTTATATTTAAATTTTAATCAAAATACTCTATTATTTTTCGCAGTGCTTTTCCATACGAGCAACAACAGCAAAATGGCAGATGGAAAACGCGTTGGTTTCATGAGAACAAACCAAAAAATAACAAAAAAAAAAAAAACGAAAAACCAAGCGAAAGGAACTGCATCAAAAAACTCTGCTGGATAATGGACACCGAGGAATTCGCTGGCCACAATCACGAACCAGAAAAAAATTAAGGTGGAGCCAGGGAACAAGGATACTAACCTACGGAATACCCTTTTTATTAAATCAAGGAAATATAAAATATGTGTTTTAATTTAAAAATGTATCCATAAATTTATATGGTAATTTTTTAATATATAGGAAAACTTAAATAAGCTTTACTCCGCCAAAAAAGCACTAAATTCAAATCGGAAAGCGGTTTTCTCTTAGTTTTTACAAGCTTAAAAAACCTGCATACTAAATTTTAAATTTCATTTTTTATAAATTTTTGCCAATTTTAATGATGTAACCCCTTATCAAATTTCACAAAAATTGCTCAAAATTTGTTTTCCTCCAAACGTGGCTTAAACGATTCGCCTTTTAATGCTGATCAAGACAATATATGGTTTATAGGGTCGGAAATGACTCCTTGACTTAGAAAAATATTATTTTGTATTATAAAATCTGATTTTTTATATTAAAAAACGTCTAGATTTTTTTATACATTTTTAAATTTTAAAATATCATAACTCGGCCAAAAGAGCATTAATTTTAAATCGGAAAACTGTTCTGTGCAAGGTAATAAATCTGCATACTTCATTTAAAAATTTTGAAAATTCAATTTTTTATCAAAATCAAAAATTTTAATGATGTAACCCCTTATCAAATTTCGCAAAATTGGCAAAAAAATCGATTTCTTCCTGACATATCTAGAAAGATTCTCCTGTTGATGCTGATCAAGAATATATATGGTTTATAGGGTCGGAAATGGTTTCTTTAAAAATTATTTAAGAATTTCAATTTTAAAAGAAACAAAAAATATTATAAAATTGTTGCATTTATTAATTCCTAAAAAAATATTATTTTAATAAATAAAAATTCAAATAAAATGATATTTGCAAACCTTGACCATGAATTATTCAAAATATTCACTAGTAACTTTAACAAATATTAATTACTTTAGCTAATTGACCCTTTTTCTGGGAGAGAGTACACTTAGCTGACCACTTAAGTGTGGGTCATTGTGCCTGCCTCAGCGTGTGTTGGTGTGTGTTTTTCGTGGGATTTTCCCGCTCTACTTTTTCTCCATTTTCCCCACAACCGTATATGTATTTTTTTTTTGTGTTTTTGTGACTCACTCACCCCTTTTCACGCGCTTTTCCTCGTGCGACTTTTGCGTGGTGCATTATTACTGCCGAAACGCCAACAGTTTTCGCTCTTTTCCCCCTGCCTGCTGCCGCCGCCGCCCACAAAGCCTCATAATATTTCATGGCTGTTGCAGATTGTTGACATTTTGGCTGCCTCTGCAATTCCGGGCAGCTCCCAGCTTCAATCCTACACCTACACCCAACTCCATTTTCATCACCATCTCCATCTCTTCATCTCTCCATCTCTCCATCCTTTATTGTCCTTTTTTTTGGGTGTGGCTGTTGTAGTTGTTTCGATTATGCGGCAAAAACAGGGGGAGTTGGTGGGGAGTGGAGCTGGTGTGGAGGGTAGCTGGTGTGGGGGGTAGTTGCTGCTTCTGCCTCTGCAGCGGATGCAAACAAACGCGGCTGCGGAGGCGGCGGAGGCTGGGGTTTTAGGGGGTTAAGGGGAGTAGATGCATCCGCAGTCGCCTGCAAACAGGATAAAAGGCGCGCAGCTGTCGCAGTGTCCATCAGGAGGAGCTGCAGCAGCATCAACCCGAAGCATTCGCACATCATCAGGTTCAGGATGTTGCAGCGGACATGTCCTTTTGTTTTGATGCGAGTTCTTTGGCCAAGGAAGTTTGTCTAGGCTTTAACTTTGATTTTCACAAATAGAAAACTGATATATAGACAGCTTTTTGGGTCACAAAATCCCCACCCAGTAGCTCTTCTTAAAGCCTTCATAACATTCCCTTAATTCCCTTCATTTTTTTCACACACAAAACACTTTGCTTTCCAGCTGGGAAACTCGTACTCCTCCTGGCCTTACATCACCTTGTGCATCCTTGAATCAACTATGAACGCTGCCGTTTGCGTGGTGGTCACCGTTCCTACGGCGGCCGAGGAGCAACGCTTGAATCCCCGTGCCTGCTCCTTGTGCGGTGGCTCTTTGCTAGATGGCAAGGGCTCCTCGGAACTATGCAAGCGTTGCCTTCAACTGAGTCACATTTCTGGCAATAGCCTGGAATCGCCACAGAGAGGAGGTGCTATCGCTGCCCCTCCCCGTGATCGATCTCTCCCCTTGAACAAGCTCAAGGAGGATGCTTCGCTGGAGCAGCTTTTACATGCCATTGCCGAGGAGCTGTGTTTGGAGTATGATGTCTTTTGGTCACAGGATCTCAGTGGAAGGCATCTACAAGCCCGCTTTGATTTGCAGCAGGATGAGCGTTTTGAGCGGCTGCTATGCACTTTGCAGGACTGGGGAGTGGGTGAGCGTCCTGGCACCCATGTGAGTGCCATTAATTGTTTGGAAACTCGAGACAAGCCGGAGCAGAAGGAGCAGCCGGAGCAGCAGCAACAATCACAGACTGGAGACCAGCAGCAGCAGCAGCAGCTACAGGATAAACTCAGCCAGAATCAGACCAGGCAAAGCCTCAATCAGGGCTGGCAGAGCTTCATGGATTCGGTGCGGTGTCGTTTGAATGTCAACCAGGTGGTGCGCCAGGTGAGACGCGATGCCACTTTAACCTTTGACTTTGTGGTGCTTCTCATATCCGCCGCCTTGCTCTCCTGCGTGGGTCTGGTGGAGAATAGCTTTCTGTTCCTGTCCAGCTCCATGCTCATCTCCCCCCTGATGGGTCCCATTATAGCCGCCATCTTTGGCTCGGTGATTGGCGATCGGGATCTCTGCTGGCTGGGATTGAAGAACGAACTCTTGGGCATTGCTGTTTCCGTGGCCATTGGCTTTGTCTTTGGTGGCATTGTCTGTGGCTTTGGCTTTTTCTTTGCCATCTCCACAGGGCTAACCGAGGAGATTGTCTCCAGGTGTGACACCCATTCCTTGGCCATCAATATCTGCACGGCCTTGGCTTCGGGGGCAGCGGGTGCCATTGCTGTTTTGGGCGGTAATACTGGTTCGCTGGTGGGCGTGGCTATATCCGCTTCCTTGCTGCCGCCAGCCGTGAATGCTGGCCTTCTCTCGGCCTTGGCCATTGGCACACGTTTTTTGTCGCCGGATCATGAGCTCCTCCAAAGCCTGCAGAAGCACAAAACCTACTCGGATCATTTGCCCATCGAGTTGATGGTCTGTGCGGGTGTAAGCCTGGCTTTGACCTTGCTAAACATCGTCTGCGTGTGGCTGATGGGCGTGGTGGTCTTGCGCATCAAGGAGGTTGCACCGGCCGTGCAGAGGAATCAACACTTTTGGCATCATGATTTACGCACTGCCAGGGAGGTGGCTTTGTTGGATCCTGCTCTACAGAATGCCATCGATCAGCTGGATGAAAGTCAGACGGGTGGGCCTGGTAGCAGTGTCCCGGAGACTGGTCAGGTGGGTCCAGGGCTGAGCAATTACCACACGGTTCATGGCTTCAAGGAGTTTTGCCTGACGGTGCATCGTCTGAACAATGTAAATGCCAAGGAATCGCTGCAATCACCGCAATCACCGCGTCTTCCCAGCGTCAGAGAGCTGTTTGCCCCGCTCCAGGCCCAGGCGGAGGCGGAGGCGGCGGAGGAGGAGAAGGAGGAGGAGGAGGTCCTCCCCATTGAGGAGCAGTCCCGGAACAATACTAGCCACAGTACTCTCATGCATCCCCCGTCGGCGGACAGTCTGCTGCTGTGCGGCACCTGCCAGAGTCTGCCCAATCTCCGGCCGCTGGCCAGTGAGCTGAGCCTGCCCAGCCTGGCCCAGCGCAAGCCTGGCGAGGTTTTAATACCGCTGCCCACTCTGGAGCCCAAGGAGGCGGCTGCTCCTCCTACTCCACCTTTAGATCGGCCACTGAATCTGCTGGCCTTTGGCCAGAGCGGCGAGGAAGAGCCGCAGGAGGCGCAGGATGAGTTCCAGGTTTAGTTTTTCGGGGGGAGTAGGAAGAAGGAAGCTTCTCCAATAAAAAAAAGTACAATTTTACCACCGCTCGGAGAAGAGCAAGGCAAACAGCCAGGATGCTCCTTGGCCCTCCTCCTGCTCCTGGCTTTGACTACTGCCACAGGATGTCCCTGTTTGCCAACCACTCAAGCCCCTTGGCGTTGGCGGTGACCAGAAAAATGCAGCAGGAAAAACTTGGGTAATATATATATATGTATGTACAGGGACCTGAAAATGAATGCAAAGAAAAAATTAGTAAAAATAAAAAGGAGAAATAAAAATTAAATAAAAATGTACATAAAAAATTGAAATTAAAAATGTAAAAACAAAATATAAATACAAAATTTCAATAAAAAATATAAATAATAAATAGAAGAGAAAAGTTGAAATAAATAAAAAAGAAAAATAAAAAAAATTGAAATTCTAAGAAAATTTAGTAAAATTAAAAATGAATAATACAGATATATATTAAAATTTATGTAAGAATAAGCATACAAAATTGATATAAGAAATATGAATACAAAATAGAAATATAAAGTATAAATAAATAATTTAAATATTAAATATAAAGACAAAGTAGAAATAGAGAATATAAATAATATATATATGTATATATATATTGTAAAATAAATATATAAAATATAAAAATATACCAAGAAGATTTAAGGGATAATCAAGGGGTTTGAAATAAATACATTTTCAAAAGGCACATATATATATTTTATACTTGTTTAGTTTTGTTTATGCTCCTTCTTGGAGGAAATTACATGCAAACATCCCTAAAATTCTTCTTCAAACTCCTGTCCAAAGTGAACTTTCTTTCTGATTTTATAAGATATATTTCACAGACTTTCGTAAAATCTTATTTTGAATATTTCCCCTTAATCCTTTCCCTTGCACAGCAAGAAAAACTTTACCTAATTTTTAAATTTTAATTTGGAAAATTGTAATAATTTTCTTTGCACAGCGAGAAAAACTGTATTTAAATTTTAAAATTTAATTTGAAAAATTTAAATAATTATTTTAGCTAATCCTAAACTAAGCTATTCTTTTAAAATTCTTCTATATTTATTTGTGCCATATTCAGACACTTTTTCTCCTAGTGTAGTACTGAAAAAGTGCGTCAAGTGCCTGGGTAACCGTACTATAATTTTATGATGGATGCGCGGAACTTCTTTAAGGGATGTGTAAACAGTTTTATGAGGCTAAGGTCGAGGCTGTTCTCAAAGGACCTTCTCAAAGGCTAATCCTGTAAGCAAACAAGCTGGCCAAAGTAGTGTGAGGAGGAAGATAACAATGATTTTAAGCCTGAATCTATTATCTATTTCTAAGTGAGAGATTACTAAAAGTTTGCAATTAAAAATTGAACACTTTTTGCTGTCAATTGGCTTGCTCACTCTGTGTATCCTGCGTCCGGTGTCCTGTGTGTCCTTTTGCTCATTATTTACCATAATTATTTATACTTTTATTTATCACTCTCGACAAGTTTTTATGGTTGCTTCCGCTGCGAAAACTTTTCGAAAAGCAGAAGAAGGAAAAAACATTTAATATTAAATGGAGAAGCAGCAGCAGCAGAAGGCGAAACTTTGATCCTTTTGTGTGTTTCAGAAGGCAACAAATGCACTTGAAGAAACTACCGGGGAAGTTTTAGAGGGAATTCTAAGAGGGGAAAGATAAATGAAGTTTTTGGGGAAATAATTAAGACCAGAATTTGAATGGTAAATGGGTTTTAAATATTTTTAAATATTTAAAGATGCTTTAGGAATTTACAAAACAATATTCAGGCTTTTCAAGTTATTATTTACTATTTAAGAGAGTTTGTAATTAGGAAAAGTTCTTTTAATATTAACTTTTCCCTTTAATTTCTCTTATTAACCCCCTTTTTCTCTCAGTGCTTGGCTGAGCAATCCGCTTGCCTTGCGGCAGTCTTCGTGCCTTAAATAGTTGCACCTTTTGGCCAGGGCCAGCGGGGGCAGGGGGCAGGGGGAAGAGATCCGCCTCAGAGGACCAAAGTGCAGTCGAGTGGAGGAGCGACTGCTCTGGTGTGGAGTCCAGTGGAGATTGGAGCCTGGAGAGTGGAGCCTGGAGTGGATTGTTGTGCTGTTGTGCCTGGCTTTATACACTGTTTTCTATTTGCTGTATTTTCTTTATACACTTTTCCCTTTTTTTTACTACTTTTTGCTGCTTTTCGGGCACTGCTGGCCTGGGATTATGGAGCACATGCTTAGTGCCTATTATTTATGGACCCTGGCCAGCCAGCTGCAGCAGCAGTAGCAGCGGCAGCGGCAGCCACAAGAAGCCATCGTCATCGCCAAACGCCCCCTCTCACAGCATGGTCAATTGATTTTCGAGACCAAAGAGAACACACAACCCCACAGCAACCATTGTCCCTTCGAGGACCCTCTTCTCACCATGACAACCAAGAGCGGATTACACTAGTCAAGGCAATCAGGCAGTCAGGTGTTTTGTGCAGCTTCTCTTCTCTTCCCGGCCAGGTTAATATCGAGAGCCGGGCCAAGAGCAGCATTATGCGTATTATTAAGCTCTCTGTTTTCGGCCGGCCAAGCCAGGACAAAGGACTATCTAATTGCTGGCTTAATATCGATAAGATAAGGTAACTAATAATTATAAGTACTGGCTTAGTGGGGAGTATATTTTAGGCCAAAGAGGGTTTCGCAGAGACTAAAGGCAGGCAATTCATGTTGGATATTAATATTAATATTAAAAACAAGATAAAAGCAGGCTGCAACAAATAATCACCTAAAATGGAGGCTAAACCGAAAAGATGCCTAAAATTCCAGAATAAATAACTTAAAAACCTAATAAATATATATTAAATAATAAAAAACAATTAAAATACCTAAAAAAAACAGGAAGCTAAGCGAAGAAGAAGATATATAAATAATATCTATAAACCTTTATTTATATTCGATTTTTTAATATAGAAAAATTAATATTTAACCGAAAAATATAAGAAAATAAGCTAAATTTCTGTAATTTCTGTAATTCCTTGAATTCAGTAATTGTTTTTAACATTTTCTCGAATGACCATTGTATAGCCCGGCAAGTGTTAATTACCAACGTCAAAGGAGCAATCTCTTCCCATTTTCTCCATTTTCCTCTTGCCTTTCTAGCATTCAGCTTTCAAAATCCAGAATCCAGTATCCCCCCTTTTTTTTGTGAACTTGCAACTTCGCTTTGGCAACAAATTGCACTAGCTTTGTCCTTGGGATGCGTTTTAATCTGGCCATTGTTCTTGGTCTCCAGGACCTACAGCCACCGCTCCTGCTCCTGCCTAGCTCCCCCGCATCTCTCTATCTGCATCTTTTGCCTTGTAAATTATGTGTTTTAATATTTCACAAAAGAACCAAAAACTGAGCACTTTGTTTATAATCTTATGCCCGCCTTTCGCATCTTGGGTTTTAATAAGCCCCCGAAAAAAGAAATACAAATAAAAAAATAAGCAAGAAAGGCAGATAACTTTGGCCTGATGAAGTTTTTTATGCTCTTGAAGGTTGCATTTGTTGCTTTAGGATGTTAACAAAATAATAATAAAAGAAAATATATACAAAATAAACAAATAATAATAATAATAAAAAAAATAATAATAATAAAATAATAATTAAAAAAAATAATAATAATTCTGACTGAAATTATAATACCCTGCAAAGGGTATAAAAATATGCAAAAATAAAGGCAAAACCGAGGGGTTAAGGCTCTAAATAAAAATAAGTAGGAGAAGACAAGGGTTCAACTGAGATGAGGAAAAAAATGTGCTCAGTTGTTAGTTTTAATTTGTAGAGAAAAAAAAGGAATAGAGAAAGGCTGAAAATTGTTTTTTATCATTTTTAGGAAATTTCCTATTTAATTTTAAAATAATTTCTTTAAATTAAATATTAATAATAGAGAATAAACTTAAATTTCCATTTTAAAATGTTTTTGGAAATGGAATCTTTCCTGTATATATCTCTAGGATATATCTCTGTTGCCTAAGCACCTGGAAATCGACAATTATGGTGAAGTTCCTAGGAAAACGGATGTTGCTAAAAATATATATGTTATGTAGATGTGCTGGCAAATGGCATTTGGCATTTCCATTTCCATTTCTAAGGCCACATTTTCCTTTTCTGCTTCTCTCCAAATAACCCCCCCCCCTACTCACCCCCTTTCTTCCTTTTTCCCTAAGCCTGATCCTTTAATGGCCAAAACCATTGACCTGGGGCAAACTTGGGACTGACTTACGAGTAAAGGCAACTTAATTATCTGCGACAATTACAAGCAGGCAACAAATCTAAGCAGGAATGTCCTGTGTGTCCTGCCCGCGTGTGTGTGTGTGCCTGGGCTGTCAGCACATTTGTCTACGTGGCGTATGAATAATTGCAAATGCCAACAATGGCCGACATTTGTCGTTGTCCTTGTCGTTGTCCCTGTTGCTCCTTGCATTCCGCATTTTGATATACACAACCAACACACACACCTGCTCCTGATAATTTAGATAAATAATTCCGAATGTTAATTGAGTGCAAGGACAAAAGTTGCCTCTCTCTGTGTGTGTGAAAATTAATTAGCTAAATTATCAAGTGGCAAAAGCTGGGCTCCTTCTCCTCCTCCTCCTCAACCTACTAAATATATTGTAAATTATGCTTTTATTATTTGCCGCAAGTTGTTCATAATGATGATGGGCTCTCCTCTTGGCCATGTGCCTGCCTGGGGCTCCCAGCGTTAATTGCGGCCTAGTGGCCGAAAAAAAATTACCTGGCAAAACATTAAGCAATATTTATGACAAACGCCAAATGCTTATTTAATGAGTTAATTATTTTTTTTGGTATTTATTGCTAGGTCCAAAAAAAATAAAGAAAAAAATAAATATATATGTGAAAATATGCGCAATTAAACGTTAGTCCCAAAAACCATTTAGAATTTTTGTGGGCTTTTCCTTTTTCGCTGGAGAAAAACTCAATTAGCAAAGGGTCTTAATGGGGCGAGAAAATGGGAAATCATGCATGTAAGCTTGCCGAATGGTTTTTCTCCCCTCAAAATGCCTGCTTTTACTTCTTTTTTAGTTATGTTTTATGTTTTTACAAGGGGGAAAACCCCAGGGAAAAGCTTTTATTGGAAAATAATTGCATCGAGGGGCTTATAAATAAATATTGCTCTGAGAAGTAATTGATTTTTATGGGCATGTAAATTACTAAAAATTTATTTAAGGATCCTTAAAGGTCCTCTAGAGTGAGCATCTGCGATTAGTGTCTATTTTAGGATTTTTTACAGAGCAGTGTGACCTTGCTCTTTGAATAAAGGTATTTCTCTCATTTCTTAAATGTTAATTTCCTGTTTAATCTGAGATTTAATTACAGCAACAAAATAAATGCACAAGAATATAAAGCAAAAATATATAACAATAGCAAGCCGAGGCCATGCACCATCATTAACCCGAATTAACTTGTTTAACCCATTCGTGGCCAGCCGCAGAAATTGATGGCAAACATGAAATGCTTTTTTTTTTTTCTGACAAAGGAAAACTTTTCCAATTTCCAGAGAGACTGAGAGAGAGACTCCGACGATGGCCGTCAATCAATCAATCAGGCATTCGTTCATGCGCACATTAATTTATTCATTTTAGCGGAATCGCAACGGGAAAATACTTGGACATAACAGATATACCTTTATATATATTTATATATATGTTTGTGTATATTTGCCCCTCGTTTAATTGCTCGCTGTCTCTCTCGAAGAATAAGGCCTGGCCAAAAACGCTTTTAATTACTTAACCGGAAATTGGCAATTAAAACGATTTAACGGCCCACATGAATGAGTGGGCGTTGCGGCAACCAAGAATTCCCATTTCCTTTTCGCCATTTTCCGTGAGAGCATAAGAATTTTCAGGGCTTGGCGCCCATCAACTAAACGTCATCGTTCAGGGGCCTTAATCAAGTTTTAAATGGCCGCAGCAGCCCCTGCCCCTGGCCCCCCCTCTCTAAACCCCTCCTCAAGCTTCACTCGTTCATTGTTATTTATTGTGTGTTGTTGTTGTTGTTATTGCCGGCAATTTATTTCAATTTTCGCCAAAAAGCTGCAAAGTTTTGTATTGTCATTGCGAAGCGTTTCGTTTTCCGTTCGCCGTTCGCCTTTTTCCAATTAGAGTTCAAGGAGGGCGTGAGTTGTTGATGTTTCCTAAAGGGGTGGCATTGCGGGGGTGTGGGGGCAGCATAAAAACTCATTTAACTTTTCTTTTTTTGTGTGTGTTTTTGTGTGTTGGCCAAACGAAACGTCAAACGGCCAGCGAAAGTTGCTTGGCTTTCTGCCTCCCCTCCGATAACTGTTGCATAGTTTAAGGCGCTCGGCGCTGCATAATTAATTATTTTCAACGAAGGAGCACGAAATGGGAATGAAATAGTAACGGAAACTGGCTGGAAATGGCACGAAACTGCTGAGGATGGCCTCGGGTCTGGTTAATTCTTCATTAATTTAAAGCAATAAAATGTTAACTAGGAAAATTCATATTAATTTTGATCAGTATTTAGATATTTTAGGAATTTTATAAAATTTTCATAAAAATTAAATTATAAAATTTCCATAAACTAAAAAAAATATTAAGAAATAGAAAGCACGCCGAAGTTTTAACAACCTATGACAAAAACTCATTATTTTTAATTCAGAAAGCTGTTTTTTTATAGGGTTATAAATCTGCCAATTGAATTTTACTATTTTTTAGATTTAAATTTTTGCCTTAAAAAAGTTTAAATAATTGTGCAGTTTTTATTTTTTTGGGGAAAAATCCAGATTTAAAAAATCCATAACTATGTCAAAAATTCATTAAATTTAATTTGAAAAGCGGTTAATTAATTCCCATTTTATTATTAATTTAATTTATTTTCCTTAAAAATTCCATTCTTTTTCCTTTTATATAACCCTACACTTCCCACAATTTTTCGGGATAACCTGGGGAACTGGGGCCGCTAAAAGTTGGTAAAAGCGAAAATTGTGATTGCCCCAAAGGTCCAACCACACACACACTTTATATATATATATATGTATCGTATATATACATATAGCATATGCAAACACATATATGTAGTATATTCCATCGATTAATTAACTATCGCGAAATAGTTGAAAACTCCCAAATTTTTCTATAGAAAAAAATGGGGGAAAAATAGCAGAAAACAACTTTTTAGCTAATTTTCAAGCAGTGGCAGGCGAGACGTCAGTTGTCCGAGTAACCGTGAAAAGTTTGTCGACACTTTAGCAGTAACCGTGAAATTTGTATAAATTGCACTTGACATTTTCTAAGCCGCCAACTTTTGGCCATAAACTAGCGCGCGGGGGTGGGGCTGGGCTGTGTCTCACATTAGCCACCGAAAAGCAATTGAAATTAGTGCGGTATATAGTTTTGGGCCAGGGATTGGGCTTCGGTTGGGCTTCCAGTTTGGGGTCCTTGGGTCCCCGGATGGATGGATGGGTGGCAAAAGTTTCAAGTTTTTCCGCGAATAACTTTGGCTGCAATGTGGCGGCAAATTGGACGCTTGGCAAAGACCGAAAATTAAGCGGCCAGCCGCAAGTCATCCCCCTCCCCCTTCACCCTTTGTCAGAGTTTTCCCCCTTTTTCTTTTTCTGGGGGGATATATGTCCAACTGAATTAAAGACGCGCGGGCGCACAATTTTCCATTCTATTTGGTTGCCACAAGAACTCGCACAAGGCGAAGAATTCATCAGGGCTAGCCAAGCATGAGAATTAACTGGGTTCAAGGAGGTAATGTACTCCTTAGGGGGAGAGTATTTTTTAGGCGGAATAATTGGGGAATATTTGGGGAATATTTTGGGAAAAACTATTGGAAATAGTTGTAGATATTAGGGATTTTTTTTTCAAGATTTTATTCTAGAAGTTTTTTAAACCAAATTCAAGCCGAGAAAATGTATAAGAATTAAATGCAATCAGGGAGGTAATATACTACTTAAGGAAGAGTATTTTAAGGGGTGAAAACTAGGAAAATATGTGAGAAAATCTATCAAAAAATAGTTGAAGATATTAAACATTTATAAGAAATATTTTTTAAGTTTCTTTAGCAAATTGAAACCATCAAGACGAACCTACAAATCCCATATATTATTTACAGTATTAAAAGGCGAGTCTTTCTAGCCATAAAAGCAATTTTTTAGCCATTTTTTGAAAAATTGTATAAGGGATTAAATCTTTAAAATGGCCAAAAAAAAGAAATTGAAAATAAAACCTTAAATTATTTCCGTATTTATTAACCTTATAAAACTTAGGCAAACATTTTTTCAAAATTGAATTTAAAGCACTTTTGTCTTATAAAATAATTTAAATTATTATTTAAATTTTGACCTTTTCCAAAAAATGTTTAAAATAAATTCTTAAGTTTTTTTCAAAATTTAAAAAGGTGTTTTTTGGCAAAAATTTACACAAATTTTGATCTCTTTTTGTCAATTTCTATGCAAACTTGTTTCTAAATTTTAGATTTAAATATTAAATAAAAAATTGCATGGCTTAAATTTAGTTTTTTTTTTCTTATAAAACAAATTGTTCAATATTTTCCAGGGCCTTAAACAATAATAATACCTTTTCATAATTTCTAAAAAATTCAGCACGGTTTCAAGTAGCAGATTTTCCCTTTCCCTAGCTTGAATATATACTTTTATATATATATTTCTGTTCATTAATATATAAACTTGTATATATAAAACATATATATTTTTAAAGCAATTTCTCGTTGAGCTGAAAAATGTTTGTGCATCCGATACGCAAAACAAATGCAATCGCCCAGAGTGGACCTCTGTTTTCCTGTTTTCAGTTTTCCGCGCTTTCCCTTACCCCCCCCCCCCTGAATTCAGTTTGATTCTTATTTTTTATTTCTATTTGCCAACTGAATGTTTTATCTCGCTCGCTGCGTTTTGGGGGTTTTTTGTAATATTCCCCAATGTCAGTTTGATGGCCAAAAAATACAAACTTTCCGCAACAACAGGCGGGGGAAAAAAGAAACGAACTCGCGAAAAACTTTCGCCATTTAATTGGAAAATTAAATTTTACGCTGCTGCAGCGTGAAACAATGCTGGCTGCTCCCCAGCCGCTTTTACGCTTTTCCGAAATGTCCAGGTACATATAAATATCTAAAGTGAAAATGCATTTAAAATATTTTTACTGCATTCCGGGGATTCCCCAATGAGAGTGTCGCCTTGCCTGCTTATGCAATTTTCCAAAATGACTCGGAATTCATTAGACAAATTGTCTGTCTTTTCCCCAAAAAAACAAAAGGAAATAGCTCTAAAAATTCACAACAAAACGAGAAAAGGAAGAAATAGCATTCAGAAGGGGGAATGCATCACTTCATTCCTAGGAACGGGGGCGGCTGTCGGAATTCGTTTTGTGCTCTGTCATTGGTCGGGGCAAGTGGCAAAATTAAATTTAACAAGACGAGTGCCATGGCTGCTGCTGCCACATTGTTTAAAGTGCTTAACAAGCGGCCATGGAAGGTGTCCTTTCTGTGCCATGAAAAATGAATTGAAAACCAGCAAGTAACCGCAATCATTGCTCGACTCGCCGCTCGTTAGCTCTCTCTCTCTTTCTGTGGGCAAAGGCCTGGGAAAACCTCAAGGAAAACCAGCGCGAATGCAGTTTTCTTGCTTGGAATTTAACAGAATTTTCAACTATATATTTTATATATATACTGGTAATAAATAAATGATTACAAGTGTGGGTTTAATTGAATTATATAATTAATTTGTATAGCCACGGGGCGTATACGTAATGTAATGGCTCAGAAACAAAGTTTTGATTGGCTTTTTTAACTTTTAAAAATCCTTTTTAATTTTTATATATTAAAATATAGTAAAATATAACAAAAAATGTGCTTTTTGTTTTGTTATTTAGTACGTAACTTAATTAAAAAATTTGTTTAATTAACCACAGGGCGAATACGTAATGTGATTTCTAAATTTAATTTTTATATAGCTTTTTATTAACTTTTAAAAGTTTGTTTAATTTTTTTAATATTAAATTATATAATAAATTTTAAGAATATATAAAAAATAATTATTATAAAGCTTTTATTCTGTAAGTAAAATTATAAATCAAATTTATGTTGTAGCCTCATGGCGTATATGTAATGTGACGCCCAAGAAACTAAGCTTAAACTCTATATAACTTGGTTTTTTTAAGTTTACCAAGTGATTTATTTTTTATAAATTCCCTTTAAAAAAATATAATTAAAATATTATTTTTCAAAACAAAAAAACCTAAAGTTTGCTTTTAGATTAATTAAATAAATAAAAGAAAAGCAAAATAAATACAGGGTATACTCCAAGTCAACTTTTAACTTTGGAAACCCCGTTTCTGTGACCTAAAGGATCACTTGCTCTCTCTTTTTAGAATTTTAACTCCCCCCTAGAATTTTTCTTTTTCCCCCCCTTTGCCTGCCTCTCCCCCCTTTTCCTGTGGCCTTTCGCTCTCTTCCTTTTTCCTGTCCCGTTGTCCTGTCTTTTGTCTCTGGCTGCGGGCGCTGAACTCATTTGGCTTTGGTGTCGGGGCTGCTTAGCAAGAGAATGGCCACAAGTGCTGGCCGGCAGGAACCAAAAGGACGAGCCAGGACTAAGGACATGAGAAAGAGAGAGCGAGAGAGAGAGATAGAGCTGAAACGCAGTCATCCAGTCATCCAGACATTCAGTCATCCAGTCAGCCAGTCATCCAGTCACTCATCCCTCTCTCGTCCTGCACTCTGTGTTTGTGTGTCTTTCTGCGCTGAAGGAGCTTTGATTTTGCGGTTGCAGAACGGACTTTGGACTTGGGACAACACAGGACTCCCTGGGACTCTAGGTTCTGGGACCTGGGATCTAGGAATCTGGTATCTGGGACTTTTACCCCCCATTTTGCATTAGGTAATTACTTCTTTGTGACGCTCGATGAAGTGCAAATTCATTAAGCTGATGCACTTACTCCTTCCGCTGCCTGGAAGCCATCTAATTAATCAATATGCAGCTACATTATGGCCACCGTTTTGTTAGGTTTGAATTTGATTTAAGTTAGAAAAATGAAATTAATTTGAGGGAGCTTTCTAAATTGGAAATAAATTATTTCTTAATATAAATATTCATTTTAAAATAAATTGATGAAAAAATAAAATAAATGAATGAATAAATAATATAGAAAAAATATATGATTATTTAAAAAAATAAAATTAACTTAAGAGAATTCCTAATTTCTAAATCAATTAACTAATGAATTTTGCATATTTATTCTATATTTCACAGAAATATATGCAAGTTTATTGTGTTTTCCGTATTTTTTTTATATTTTAAGAAAAACATTCATCATTACAACTTAATTTTTTAAAGAGTAAATAAGCTTTCTATTTGTTTACATTTATTTTTAAGCTTGTTTAGTTTTTCAAATTAAATTTATTAAGTATTTAAAGCTAGGATTTTCCTCCGAATTTCACCCAAACTGTTACCCAAATTTTCCCCTAAATTTCTTCCCTATATCCTCCCCCTTTTTAAGACCCTCCCCCTATATTGCTTGATTATTGAACAGGTGGCAAGCTTGATGGAGCCAGCGAAGGCAATAGTGCAGCTAAAATTCGATAAAATCCCATCGCCTATAACCATCGACTTGGCTGTTCTATGGGCGCTTTTCCCTCCCGGAAAATTCGGGTGCCAGAGTGCACTCTGGGCAGGCGGGCATCAGATTATGACTGGGAAATGCAATTTGGTATGGCTGAGATCTCCGGAAAAGGCAGCTAGCAGCCAGGCAGCCAGCAGCAGCTGCTAACGAAGCCGAATTTCAAGTATGCCCTATGCTCACATTTTTTTCTTCTTTTCTATTTGTAGTTGCAGGCAAAGGAATAAACTTGCTTATTGCATTGAAATGCAATTCCGACTGGCTACATTTATGTATATATAAATATCCGAAAAAGCAGCCAAAAACGAACGGAAACTTCCCTCATAATTTCGTTGCTGCTCGGGTGGATTTTATAATAAATAATTTTGAACTAAAATTCCAGCACAGAACACACACACACAGACAGCACAGAAGATGGCCACTCAATAAAAAAAATGGGGGAAAAAAAAGGACGAACAAAGCTGAGCGTAATACAAATAAATGCGAGTGAGGCCAAGGAAATAAAAAAGAAGGAAGGCGGAATGTAGTAAGTGCATGCCAGCAACAGAAACACTCAAAGTTTATGAAAGGCGCGTCGCCGTCGCCGCCAAAGTTTTTTCCTCAAAAAAAAAAAAAAAGGAAAAGAAAAACAGGGTCCTTGGAAATATTAAAAAAGCTTGAAAATATTTTCTTATAGTTAAATAAATCATGAAAAATAATATTAAAAATAAATTAGAATTATTTGTTGAAAAGAAATTAATTTAATATTTGTTTTTCTGAGTACACTCAAAGAAAATATGTTATTTTTTGTGAAAATGTTGTAACAACCTCTACAAAAACTTAATTTAAATTAAATAAAATTTTTCTTATAGTAAGATAAATCATAAAAAATAAAGTTAAATAAATTGTAGAATTATTTGTTGATAAAAAATAAATTTAAATTATATTTTGTCTTTGTTTTTTGAGATATTCTTTTTTGTGAAAATATTTTAAAAACCTATAAAAATACCTATTTTAAATTAATATATATTTTTAGGAATATTTTGTTTAACATTTTAAATCAATTTTAACTAGTTAAAGATTAAAAAACAAAACAAAAAACGAAAAATACAAACAGTGTCCTACAGAAAGGTTCAAAATGTTTCCAAATAGAAAAAATAATAATTAAAAATAATATTAAATAAATAATAAACTATTTTTCATAAGAATTTAACTTTAAAAAGGTTTTTTCCTTGTTTTTTGCAGTACTCTTTAGGGATATAATTTAATTTTCATACCAAATATTATTTATAAATCTACAAAAAACCTTCCCTAAACAAAGTACCCTTTAGGTTATTTTTTCAAGTTTTTAAATTAAAATTAAAAAAATTAAAATTAAAAAATTAAAACCAAAGTCCTTTAAAAGAGCACCTTCAAGTCGGTTTTTAAGATTATTACAAAACATAAAAAAAATAAATAAATAAAACACCCAAGTAAAACAAGAAAAGCCCTAGTCCTGGGTGTGTGTGTGTGTGTGTGTGTGTGTGTGCCTGGGTGTATCGCCAATTACTGTGTCTGTTTGAGCGTACAAAGCGTTTTATGAACCA
Organism: Drosophila bocki; assembly: GCA_008042715.1. Taxonomy (NCBI): domain Eukaryota; kingdom Metazoa; phylum Arthropoda; class Insecta; order Diptera; family Drosophilidae; genus Drosophila; species Drosophila bocki. The sequence continues at coordinate 19,908 of VNJY01002542.1, forward strand.
ACTCAGCGACCGCCCCGATTTCCCAATGCCAGTCACGCCTTGGACTTGGACTTTGCCAGGCCAAAAAGAACTTTCCCGCCCGAGTTTTCCCTTCTACAGCTTCTCCTGCTGAAATTTTCCACCGAACTTGAACTTCTTTTTTTCGCTTTTGATTTTATTGCCAATTGACCAACTTTTTGGGTCGATTGCTTATGTTATCGGAGCCACGGCAAAAGCCGGAGTGAAGAGCTCACTTAAAATGCCAAGACAGCTGCCTCAGATGAGTATCTCTGTCTCTCGGCTGGGCAGTTTGTAGCTGTATTTGTATCTATATCTTAAGCTGTATCTGTATCTGTATCCCATATCCCATATCCAAGCCTTGGGCTACTGGCAATACCCCAAGTTGAAATCTATATAAACTTGTATATTTAAAGTGTCTTGAACTCACCTTCGAGTCGTTTGGGGAAAAGAGACCTGCAAAGGGATAGATAAAAGGATTATAATTATTATAATATTAATGGTAATCATAAAAAAATATTTATATATAAAATATATAGTTTTTAACATAATTTAAACCTTTTTAATGGCTTAAAACCTCTCAAAATTCCTCCCAAAAAAACCTTTTAACTTTTATCTAAATAATTAATTAAACCAAAATTTAGTCTCAGGAAAATATAGGCCAGGATTTAGAGGCTTGATGGTGGGAGGGATGGGTGGATGTACAACCACAACAATCCCATAGTCATCATAGTCTTTGTCCTCGTCATACACGGCGCCTAATTATCGACTTAAGGGCATTACGCGAGCAGCCTCTTGGCTTATTGGGCGAAGGCCAACCGCAAATTCTGAATTCGGTTTTGGGCCCAAAAGCCGGCGGGGAAATTGGAATTGGGAATCTTCTGGCCAAGATGAGGTGTGGCGAGGTGAGGGGGTGGGGGAAGGTAGGTGGGCGCGGCAAAGCTGTGGGAAAGCTGGTAAATCTGTGCGAATTAGGACGGCGCATAATAATAGTAATAACAATAATAATGATCAAATTCTGCACGAAATGGTAATGTGTAAAAAAAGAAACAAAAAACCAAAACAAAACAAATATGGCAAAGGCAAACAACGAAGAAAAAAAGTGTAAAAATGGGGCAATAACACTGGAAAAAATAAATGCTTAACCATTTTTTATATTTTATTTTATTTTATTTAATTTAAGTTTATATTTTCCCATACAAAAATAATATTTAACTTGATAATTTCTTATTTTTTATTTTCTTATTCTTCTGGTAATAACCCTTAATTTTTCTCAGTGCCCCAACCCGATTTCGTACCGCATTAAATAAATAAAGGCAACATGTGGTGTGCTTTTCTTTCTTGTTTTTCTTGGTGCACATGGCATATAAGCGTAATAAATGCGCGATTATTTGTAGCTTTTATTAGCCAAGAGCCCCTAATGCCCGAGACTCCGACGTCCCGGAAAAGCCGGAAAATGCGGCGGGAATCGAGGTAATCCCCCTACCCCCACTCAGGCTTTCCTTTATTTTTTTTGTTTTTGTTTTTGTTTTTCATGTCAAGCGTCTGAGGCAAGTGCCTGACGAGTCACGAATCAGACGGGAATATGTTATGGTTAATACCCGGGCATTATACTTCAGACAGCACTTGATTTGGTTTTTTTTTTATTTAGCTTTATAGTCATGTTTAAAATAGAATTTAAGACCTTATTGTAATTATAAGAATTATTTTAAAGCATTAAAAGTTGAAAACTCTTGAAGAATTGATTTCGTCAAAGTAGCAAGGAAGGAGTATTCGTTGTAATAAATAAGTTAAAGTTAAAGAGTTAATTTTTGCCTTTTCTGGGCATTTATCTCTTTGGCAACACCTGTTGCTGCCTTTGTTGTTTCGCTTTTGTTGCCATCAGTTGGCCATTGTTGTTGATTTTATTCCCCGATTGATACAAATTAGCCATCGATGACAATCTCCCGTTTTGTTTGCCACACACACACAACACACTCATACACATACACAGAGACCCTCTAGTAAGAGATTCTCACTCTGGGTATTGGCCAAAAATCAACAAATGGCCCACGTTTCTGATTGGAAAACGGTGGAAAATCAGGCAAGGAAAAAGTAAAAAAAAAGGGGGGGAAAGCGCAAAAAGCAAAGCAAAAAGTCAAAGGAAATAAAAAAAAACAAAAGTTACAAATGAAAAAAATCGAATATGTAAAAATGTTTAAAAAAAAAAAAAAAAA
>VNJY01002545.1:0-54488 GCA_008042715.1 Drosophila bocki
ACTGATGAGAGCCAAGTTAGTGGCCATTACGAGCAGCTGCATCAGCAGCGGCAACAGAAGGGCTGAAACAAATTGGGCCCTTGCCTTGAAGAATGCACCGCTTTTGGCTTGGCCCAAATGGGCACAGAGGATCGGAGCAGCTGAAAAGAATGCCTGATGCAAATAACTTGCGAAGGCGGAAGCGAGCCAAGGCGAAACTGACAATGTTGGCAAATGAAAAACTGGCAACAGGAGACGTAGAATAACAGGGAGAAGCAGAAGGAGACTGAGACGTAGATGTGGTGGTAAAAAAGGAATCAAGAAATGCCCTGAAATGTGGGCCATGGGCAACAGTTTTTGATTTGCATAAACAAAAGGTTCAAGTGTGGCGAAAGTGGCTGCCCAAGCGGGCAAGCTGATTGAAGATGATGAGGCCCAGGCATCAGTGCACAACAACAAAAATTAAGGGATTATACGAATGTATAAATAAATAAAAATTGTATTAATTTTTTAAAATCTAAAATTTTATTGTAATTTTTAAGACTATTTTTATCATAAAAAACCTTAAGAAAACCCAGACTTGTTTTAATAAACTCATTAAATATCCCCCCTAAACCCCAGACTCTATTTTAAATATAGAAAATTACCCCCAGAAAACACCTCTTTTCCATTTCCTGGAAAATACATTTCCCAGAATTCGATATAATCAAAGAAACCCAATTATTTGTTTCCGTGCAGGCACCACCACCAAGGTCGAGCAAGCAAATCCACCTGGCCCCAGCAATTCCTTGTACCTTGCGGTCTCTGCGGCATAAAAAGTTGAAGGAAGGCTCGACAGGAGGCAGATGGAGGAGGCGGGATGTCAGGATGCCAGGATGATGGGATGTGGCTCGTAGTGGAACGGTTGCTGCTGCTGCTGCTGCTGTTGGCCCCCAGGATGTTGCACACTCAATTTCCTGCGCGCATATCGCGCTTTCGTCTGTCAACAAATGCAACAAAAGAAACAAAGGCTTAACCGGGAGTTGATTGTTTGCCAGCGATGCTAGCCAGCTTGCTTGCTAGCTGGCCCGTTGGCCCCTTTTCGGCCAAGTCTTCAATCCGACGACGACTCTCAGAGCTCGTTGCCATGCATACTGCAAAAGTTCTTTGGGGAAGGAGAGTGAATGTTTTTGCATATTGTTCCTGCTTCTATAATGCAACTTTGATACCAAAAAAAACCAAAGATGAGTTGAAGGAGTTATTGTGTTGCACAAGAAGGTGCTAAATATTCATTCAAATCTGTTTGTCATTCGAAAGACAGCAGGCAACTTTGCTTTTCTTTGCATAAATTATGGCCAGCAATTCAAGATATTCCAAGGATATTTGTGAGAGATTTCTTCTGAAAATTTTTCATAAATAAATCTTTTAAAGCTGAAAAATCATAAATAAACGGTGGAATTAGTAAGTGATATCTGTTGAAAACTCTCTTAATTTGCCTAAAGAGCTTTGCTTTTTAAATAAAACATTAAAATCTTTAAAGTACATAACATGAAATTCCTTTTAAAGGCTGCATAATATGCCCTTGTTTCCCTCTTGTTCTGGGAAAACCCATTTTTTTTTTTTTTGCAAATTTGTGCAAATTTGCTCAACGAGACAAGTTCGATTCTCTCTTTATCCGGGGCTGAGGCAAAGATTGATTTTCATGTCCTGTTTTCCGCCAGGATAAGAGTCTTACTGACGTCACAGTCACTGAACACAAACTGCATTACAGCATTTATACACACACACACTTAGACAATGGCCGTTGTAAATAATAAGGATAGCGTTGACCTTCGGCTGCGTTACGTTTCGGTCAAGGAAATGGCCAGCCTTGCCTCCCCCTCAAAAGGACATTGCGCTAGTTTTCGTTCTCTCTAGATCTCTATATAATTTTCTATTTTTATATATATATAGAACAAATGCGAGCACATAAATAATTATTTTTTGCTTACATTTTTAATCACATTGTTTTGTGGCAGTTTTTTTTTTTTTTTTTTTTTTACATTGATGTCTCTGGGTCACGAAAAAAAGGCAGCACTTGACAGTTTTGCACTGGAAAGTGGGGATTTTATTCATGTTATATATGTATCTTTTTTTCTACATTTTTAGGCTGATCTCGGTGTGTTTGTGAGAGGGCTAAAAGCTTTCAAGAACACTCACACACAGATTTTGCTCTCGCTTATGTTAATTAAGCCTCCACTTAGCCCCGGCCAAACTATTCGAAAAGAAAAACGCTGAGTGTTGCTCGCTGGCTGCTACTGCTGCTGCTACCCCATTTTCCAGAGCCTTTCAGGCTTTTCAGCTGCAGTGGCATCGCGCTCTGCCTCCTGGTGACATTGCGCATACGCCACGTGAACGCCTGCAGGCGACACGGCTACCCCTCAGGCCTGGCTCCAGCTGCTATTTAGCTGGTTTATATATATATATTCTTCTTTTTTTGTGGTACCTAATCAGTTTGGCTTAATCAACTTTCGCCTGGGCGACCAGCCTGGCCCTAGATTAGCCGACATTATTAAGGATTAATGCATGCAGCCCCATTGTTGGCTGTTGTTTACGCGACTGCCAACATTCCGGCATTCCGGCATTGTTGTTGCTTCTCCTCCGCCATAATCGTTCGCATCAAGGTCGTTCTCATAATTTCTTCTTTTATTTTTTTTTTTTTGTGTTGCCCTCATTGTCAACGCTTTTTTGCTTATTTTTTTCCAACATTTCCCCAGCGTTCCTCATAGATAAAGCGCATAAAAGATCAAAGGCCTTGAATAAAACATCAAATAACGCGCTTGTCAAGCGCCAATCGAGGCATGGTAATGAGAAAAAAACAGTTTGGCATGCCAACCGTCGTCTGCGGAGTGGAAAAGCCGCTCGGAAAAGCCAGGGAGAGGGAGGATGGTCAGCCACTGTCAGCCGTTTGACAAGCGATTAAGCCAACGTGGCCAAAAACCAGGAGTAGCAGCAACAGCAGCAGCCAGCAACTGGCACATCAATTTGCAGATAAGCTTGCCAAAGTTGGCAATTAGAAGCTGACCAACTAGTTGGGCGTATTAAAATCAATTAGAGAATCGACAAATGGAAAATGCAACTACACAGGTACGAGAAAGCCACCCACCAGGTAGGTGGTTAGCTGGAAAAGCATTTGGAAAGCATTCAATCTGGTTTTAGTGAAGCTGCAATGAGGAGAGAGATCTTTGCAGTGCCCTACACTGGGAAAAACTAGTGAGTGTTTAGGTTAAATAATATATAAGATATTTTTCTAAACCTATAAATATAGAAAAAATAATTCAAGTAATCCCTAGTACTTAGGTTTTCCTTTTCAACCAATAATTAAGCTACCGGAAAACTCCTAAGGAAACTTTCCCTCTTAGCAGGAAGCTAATTTTCTCCTACTCCCTCCAAGCTAATAATGACATTTCCCAGTGTATCAGCATATGGCCAATTATTACACACAAAACATTTATTATTAATGAGCGGCTGGCCAGGCCAGCAGCTATGTGGCTTAAACAGGAGCACACTGGCCCAGACACCATGGCCGCAAGTCGATTAGGCCAATTAGGGTGTGTCTCTCTGTGTGAATGTGTCTGTGTGTGTATTGACAATTGAGGACATTGCAATTAATTAATGAACGAGTAAATGTAAATGTCCAGTGCATGTGCACTTGCTGGCTGGATATATACGACCAATCTGGGGGCCACTAATTGCGATCTCTCCACTAGCTTTGATGTCCTAATGGCCGCCACCACCACCAACGATGATGATGAGTGGTGGTGACCTCTCTTTTCGTAAAGCAAGAATCGGAAAAGTCAGAAGGGGGCGGCGGCAGCCGATTGACACAGTTATTAAAAACGACATGTAGAATTGGCATTCAGGCATGCGGGCAACGACATGGCCATCGACATACTTATGCGCATAGTTTGACATAAGGCAAGAGGAGCTGGAGTGGATTGGCGGGGGTACTAACTTGGCTGACAGGCGTGCAAAGTGGCCAGCAGCAGTAGTAGCAGCAGCAGCAGGGTGCCATAGCCCTTGTCGATGTCGAGATGGCATGCCACTGGCACTCACAACGGAAAAGGAAACATTCCCCGAGATTTTAGCCTCGGAACAACAGGGGGGTTTAGAGGAAGAAGGCAGTAGCGACAAACGTTAAGGAATTCAATTAGGCAGATGAGTGGATATTTGACTGTATGAGTGTCGTAAGTGTATGTGTGTGTGTGTGTTGCCTGATAAAAGTGCTGGCCAAGTCAAAGGCAAAAGCCAAAGCCAAAGCCAAAGCCAGAGCCAGAACCATAGACCGGCTACGACATCTGACACTTCACATGGCCGGATGAGGGCGTCTTATTGGCCTCAAGTTGTGACTAAGCTGATGATGTTGCTGATCCCAGGCCAGAGATGAGTTGCACTGGGGCTTGGAAGAAACTTTTTAATATATATGTATAACCAACCAACAAACCAATCATCCATATATATGAGTGTATATCGATGATGCATTGACTGGGCTGGGTCAAGGGCTCTTTAAGTCAATCAGACCATGAGCACTTGTGGTAGTTTTTCCTCAGACAGAACTTAAAAAGCAAACAAACCTCAAGAACCGCTAATACTTTTAAGCTTTAAATTGTTTATATTAAATAATAAACTAGGAATTTGAGGGATTTTAAAATTATTTTCTGCATTATAAGGCTAAAAATCGGAAAGTTTCTTATATAAAGTTCAATTTTTAGGGTAAATTATGGTTCAACTAGTAAGGTTCCTATATTTTCTATAAGCAGCTTACTAGAATGACAATATATATATATAAAAATCATATCTAAATGATCTGCAAGAGGTCATGAATTTAAAAGGCTCTAAACCACTTTCAATGAAAAAGCAAACTAACTTCAGGAAGCCGAAACTTGTATACCCTTGCAGTTTGTCCTTGGATCATGGCATCTATTCAAAAATCTATCATAACTCAGTCAAAAAAGCATCAAATTCATTTTGGAAAGCTTTTCTATGTTAGTTTTTTATAGGTTAATAAATCTGCATACTAAATTTTAAATTTTAAAAAATTAAAATTTTTGTTAAATTTCGACAATTTTAATGATGTAACCCCTTATGATATTTTGAAAAAAAAAAAAAAAAAAAAATTTTTCCTGACAAGTCTAGAAATACTCGCCTGCTGATGCTGATCAAGAATATATATGATATATAGGGTCTGAGATCACTGCTGCACAAAATAAATTCATAAAACCCTTCAAGAAGACCCAAATTATTTGAATTCTTTAAATACATATTTATCCATATTTAAATAAATTATTTTTTGTTGATAAAACAAAAACCTAACTAAGTTAAAAATACATTTAATTATATTATAATTCTGCTCTCTGATTAAGAATCTATATGATTTATACTCCTTTACTTCTTTGCAAGCTTCAGACTAAAATGATAATATCCTGTAAGGGTATAAAAATATAATAGTAAATAAAACCTAGTTCCTATCTCTAAAATCTTTCAAAATCTCTGTTAAATTTCTTTGAATTCTAGCTTGATTTCCTTAAAAAATTAACACTTTATAGCATTTTAATAAATTAAAACCTCAATCGAAATCAGGTCAAGAATAAGCTTACAAGTGTTGTAAATTAATAAAAACTTTCTCATTTTTTCTTAAGTGCAAACAAATCCTTTGCCACAAATCAGCCAAGACCACGAGCTTTCTATATATATTCACTCGTGAAATATTATTCATGATCTGGGTTAGTTTCAGCCAAGTCCTTTCTGCAGTCCTGCATTCATTTATCATTCATCTCGGGCTGTGGGTTGCTCCACCTCAAGCTTCAGCTCCAGCTTCTCCTGCTCTGATACTTTGTTTGTTCAGCAAATGTTGTGCTGGAGTTTCATCGGGTTTCTGCAAGGATAATGGGTGAGGAGGAGTGGGTGTAGAAGGGGTGCCTCCGTAGATGGCGTCACCGTGTAGCTCGAACGCAGCTCAACTGAACCGTTTTAATTGCTGCATAAATATTAGCTTAAAATTAGCCCATTGTGCGCCGGGATAACGTTCAGTTCAAGCTCAGATTCACTAGCCATTGTGTGCGTTTGCTCCCCGCATATATATATAGTATCTAATATATCTCAGTTTCAGTTTCCGTTTCAGTCTTTAGTCTCTCTGTGTGCGTTTCGTGGCTCAGTCAATTACCACATATTTGTCTATAATTAATAAGCTTCCCAGGGGGCCTTCAGATTTGTCTCGCTGCAGCTAAGGCTTTAAGCAAATAGCAATCACTTCTGGCGAGGAGTAGTAGTTGTAGTCGCTGTCTGCAAAGTTCTCGTTTATTCAATAGCAAGTTTTTATTTTTTTTTTTTCCTGTATGCAGAGTTTCCACGAAAAGTTTCCATGTTGCCATTGCAGTTGAATAACTCCCCCTCCTAGTTCGATTTTTCGTTTATTTATTTATGCCACTTGCTGGGAAAATCCGCTTGCACGCTCTCGATGCCTCGTCAGGTAATAGCTTTGCGCTGCCCTGTTTATGCTTTCTACGCTTCAAATTAATTTCAGCTAGTACCTAGTCATGTATACAAAAAAAGAAGGGAAAAAACTTATATGCGAAACTGTTGAGTGGGAAATGAATACGTTTCCAAAAGAATTCTGAAAATTCATGGCAGTATTGCCATTCAAAATTCACCGATTTGCAGCAGATGGTGTACATTGCACAATTCCTTTGGCATTTACATTTTCTGTAGGTTTTCATATTTGTGAAAATGTATTCAGTTGTTCATTCATGTTTATACACAAGATTCAGAATCGATAGCTTCACCTGATTTTAGTTGGCAACATGAGAAAAAATATATCAAACTTAAAGCCAAAGAAATTCCTTTTACGACTTCATGAAATGTTCATTTTTATTCAGTTTGTAAGTATTTAAATATTCAACCAAATATTAGGCACCTTTTAAAAAACAATTTCAAAATAAACAAACATTATGTGAGATTACAAATTCATAAAACCCATTAGAGATACAAATTCAAATTAAATTAATGTGCGCATGCTTTAAAAAATGTACGAAAAAACGGAGACGAGTTCTCCACGGGAGAAGCTTTCCCTAGCAATCATTCCTGATATTAATATTCAAAGTTTTAGAAGGAACTTAACATTTAATATAAATAAGTAAGTATGGAGTATTAATCGCTATCCGTGAGGGTTACTCCTGGGGATTGAGCTTCCTTGTTGACACTGGGCAAAGGCGAGTCCACATCATTTTGTGCCTCGCGGTACTTGCTAAACAGTCCCGGCATCTTGTTCACCGGCGTATGGAATGACTTTGTGGCGTTTTTAGCTGGAATCGACAGTAAATTCTTACTAATGGCTGATGGAATACTTGCTGGAATACTAGGCTTAGAGCTGGTGCTGGCACAGCCAGCGGTTGCTATCCTCTCAGCCACAGCATTAAGTTTCGGAGTGCCAAATAAACGTTTGGGCTGCATGGATGTGGTGTGACTAGCATTGGAATTATCATCCAATCCTTGCTTGGGCGTGCCCGAGTGCCAGTAGTCTGGCCTGGGTTTCTTCTGGTCGGTTCTGGGCGATGGAAAGAGATCCATATCGTTTGTCGAGAAGCTCTCCATGGCCGCCTTCCATGCATGGACACGCGGCAGCGTTTTCTTATCAATATCCACATTAAATATGGCATTCAGGACATCCAAATCCCTTTTCGTTGGCTCTTTGCCATTGATGAAGAGCTCGTAGGGCTGGATACCCGGTGGCGTGCGGAAATTATCTTCGTCATCGCTGCTGCTTCCATTTTCGGCATCGAAAAAGAAGTCATCCTCATGGCTGTCCTCATCATCTTTGTTGTTGTTGCTGCGCCAGGCCGTTGTGGAGACAGGTGATGCGACGGATGATACAACCCTGGATGAACCCAATCCTGCATCCGGTGACTGCTGCTGCTGCTGGGCTTGGGTAGCGGTGCTAAGACTCTGCTGCAGCTGGGCAAAGTTCCAGGCCACGGTATCCTTCATAGACGTCTCCATTTTTGCCAGCAAATAGGCCTCAAGGCGTTCTAGGCCCTCTGCTGAGCAGATGTCCACAAAGGAGTCCAAAAAGTCCCAGTATTCGCGCCATCCCAGCTGCTCCTGGCGAGCCAGCTGGCGTCCAACCACTTCCAAACCCTTCCCGATGTCCGAGTTCTTGATGTGGCGCTCTCGAAAACTATCGTTCTCTGTGCACACCGAAACATTCAAAGTGCGATTGAGACTCATGTCCAGTATCGAGGTATCTTCCGTAATGGACATCGATGCGGTCTCCCGATACAACATGTATAATTCTGGCTTTGCTTGGCGCACCGGTGTAGATGGCAGCTCCAGAGAGTGGACTAGCTTGGGATTATTGTTATTGTTGCTTTCGTAATCATTGGCCAAGTGTAAGGCCGGGCTAAAGAGCATCTTGCGAGACATTTGAATCGAACTCGACTTGCTGGGCGTCACCTTTACCGGCGAGCTGAAGGGCAGGCTGGCCAACGGTGACATGGCGTTGGTGCCCACGCGAGGAGGTGTCTTCCAGCGACGATAAAACTTCATTGCCTTGTCGCGGGACATGGGCCCGGCCAGAGCACTGATCGACAGATCAACGCTGAGCCCCTCGCACTCGTCCCTCTTATGCTGCAGATTCGGTGGTTCGTTGGGAGAAAAGGGACGACCCACCTGCGGTGGCAGTTCATGGGTGGCGGATCGCAGCACAGGCACATAATGCGGGTCGCCCATGAGCAGCTCTAGCTTCTTGATGGTCTCCGGCGGTGCATTGGCATTGCGCTGGCAGATGATGTCCTTGGGCTCTTTGCCGTCTCGATTTGGCAACGACTTGCATTGCGGATAGCCGATGAGCACCTCGACTACCTCTACGTTGCCGCTTTTTACTGCAAAATGCAGCGGTGTCTCGCCGCGTGCCTTGTCCGGCATATTGAGGTAGAAATCCAGCAGATTTGTGTTGAGTGCGGCGCACATTTCGGGGCTTCCCTCCTTCCCAGCGTACAGCTGAGCGAACTCCGGATCCGCCAGAGTTTTTAGCAGCAGCTCGGCAATCTTGGCCTGGTTGGTCTGGGCGCAGACGTGCATGGCATTGTAGCGTGGGCCCTCCTTGAGGCTAGTCGGTGTGTCGCCGTTGCTGATCAGGTAGCGGGGATTCTCCCAAATGATTTCCTTAACCCGCTCCAACTTGCCTGCCTCAATCTGCTTGCGGAACTCCTGCAGCTCCTGTTTGGTGGGTCCGCGGAAGGGAGCACGCTCGCCGCCACCCGCAGGCAGCTCCTGCTGTTGCTGCTGTTTCTGCTCCTCCTGCTGCTGGCGATCATTGGCTATGGCCTCGATGCTTTCAAATCCAAACTGCACGTAGCTCTCGGCCTGCTCTCGGTTCTGGAATTCGCGAACTCGCGCCTCTTTCTGCGTGCGCAGTACCTCCAGCGCCTTGGACTTCTCGGTGAAGATCAGCCACTCGTACTTGGTGTTGCCCTCATCCGCAGGCACAGCCTGGTCTGGCCCAGATGGAAGGGGATCCTCTTTTGCGTCGGATTCCGTCTTCGGAATATAAACCCCGAAGAACGACATCTTTTTTTAAGAAACAAATGAAATTTTTTTAAACCGTTTGAAACTAGGGCTGGGACAACGCTGATAGTTCTGCCTATCGATAGTTGGCATTTTCGATCGTGCTATATCGATAGTGCGAGAATACCATTTTGAAACGGTATTATAAATATACCAAAAATACGGTTACTTTTCAAATTTCGGAAAGAAAATTTTTAATAATAAAAATTATGATAAACTATACAAAAATAGGTTTTTTGAATGAATTAAGAAATAAATTAAATTATAAGCAAATATTGAAGACCTTTTGTGAATTGTCGATTAATATTTAACTGTTTTACAAACGTGGTTTTCAATATTGTCTTGTTTATAAACATTATTTCAGTGCTTGGCTTCCATAACTTTATTTTTGAGCTTAAAAATCTTCAAGCTTGTGTGCACTTTAAGCTGTAAAGCCAAAAATGTGCTACATCTGCTTGAAATTTCACATTGAAACCGGCAGCCTTCATTGCTCGACATTTTTGCATCAATCAAGATGGTCCTTTGGCTTCGTTAGGAACGTTTTGGTGCTGTTTTTTTTTCTCTTGTGTTTTTTTGCGACAATTTGCAAGATCTTCATGCATCAAGGACGGGCTAAACGTATGCAAATCATTATGTTAATCGTGTACCATCAAATTTTCCGGCGTCATTCATCACACTGAGCCACACTTTGCACTTGGTGATGGTGCCAACAGCTGGGCCCCCCAGTCTCCCCTGTACTTTCTCTGTTCTTTCCCAGTTTTAGTTGCTTTTCAGCCCCGTTTTTGCCCACTTTCTCACCCCTTTTTGTTCACAACTTTTGCTGGATAAACCCAGTTGGGAACCCCCTTTTTTTTTGGGCCACTGCTTGCTTGCTTTGCTCTTGCTGCTGCTTAGCGCCCGCGTGGCTAAGTCGAAATTTACACACAGGCCCAGGCCCAGGACGCGTTGAGCGTGGAGTGTGCTTGGTTATGCTGAAATTTGCACTTTTCCGAAACTCACACACATACACACACGGCAGCAGGAGCGGCAAAAGTAAACAAGTTTAGTATAATCAACGTTCCCACGGCAAAAAGTGTTGCACATCCGCTTACATAACACACAGACGCACACATCCATGGAGAGCCAGGACATGGAGATGACGTAGTATATGTTTTTATTAGCATGCTTTGTATGCCCTGCATGCTGCTGCTGCTATGCTGTCAGGCTCACGACCATCCTGGGGGGCCGGGGGCTGCATTTATCAGTTCAGGAGTGGAACGGAGCGGAACGACAGGCACCGGGGGCTTTCGAGGGTCTTTTGAGGGGTTTCGGGGATTCCAGCTGTCTCACGGTGCTCGTAAAACCACATTACCTGTGATTTCCGAACACACACACATACCATGGGATGGCTTGTTCATCAGCGTTGCAGTCGAGCACGAAGCGATTGGATATCTGCCGAAGCTGGGGAGCTCGTTGCTGGTGGCCCTTTGGCGCCTTTGTGCCACGTTCATTGAATGTTTTTCTATTAATTTTTTATTGAATGATGCCGATGCCTTTCTCTGCCCTCTCCCAGCATCCATCGGGCCACGTTTAGAACCATCCAGGGGGTTCCCTGAGGCGGCATGCTAACTTTATTCAATTCCTGCACTGCTCATGCGAAGCACACACACACACACAGAGAAAGAGAGACTCGCTCCAGTACACGTCCCTATCCATGTCCCTTCCTTTTTCCCTTACAACCTCACCTCAACTAGTAACTTATTCCTCCTTTTAGCCGGACAAGAGAAGAGGAGCCGTGTAAAGTGGCTGAAAAATTGCTAGTACTTGCAACGCATTCCACATGAAGGGAAGAATAACCAAAGGGAATCGCCTGGCTCGCTTGATACCCTTACAAAGGGGAAGAACATAAAGGAAATCAAGTAGAAATTCAAGTTTAAATTCAAGTATCAAGTAAATTCAATGGTAGAAAAGAAAAATTATAATCGAAACTGTCGATATTTGTAAAAACAAATTGATATTAAATCGATAAACTTCTTAATTTTCCAGCGTTTTCAACTTTAAAACCATCATCATATTATCTATAATCTAATTAATATAAATATTCTCAGCATTAATGATATTACTATTATATTTATTTTATGGAAAAATGAATTATAAATCGATAAATATCTAAATATGTACAGCTTGAATCGATGATCATTTGATTTAAGTATTTAAACTTAATACCATCATCATTTCTTAATGCTATAAGCATATTCTGTTATTAAATTTAAAAGGTAGAAATTCTCTTTATACAAAAAAAAAAACACAAAATAAAAACCTGTAAATAAAGAAGTAACCAAAGTTGTAAACAACCTGTGTGTTCGTGTTCAATTTTTGTTCGACTTTATCTAAGTTAATCTAATAGCTCTTGATAACCCCGCTCATACCACCTAATTCTCTGGGATGCGGCAACAAATGAGGGACATGATGTGAAACATTTTGCTAGTTCCTTAAACTGAACAAAAAGGAGGATGAGGGGGGGAACGAAGGACTCTGGTGGCTGGCAAGAGCTGGTTAAGCCTCGAACGCCACTCCATTTGGAAGATGTTTTTTACGGCTCGCCACAAGCACATAAAAAACCACCAAAATGGGTGACACACAAAGGAGCAGCCACACACACATCCACACCAAGGCAATGAAATAAACAAAGCCGCAGAAAGACTTACCAGGATTCGCTGGAGTGAGAGGGAGAGAGTGTAAGACAGAGATAGGGCCAAGTGAAGGAGAAAGGATATGCGAAAAGGCAGGCAAATTTGGTTGGGAGACCAAAAGCCGGACCGCTGTCAAAATTATCAAGCAGCAGGTGTGCCAGCCACCCTCAGTCTCTTTCTCCACCTCTTCCCTTCTCTTTCTTTCCCTCATTTGCTGTCTCTTTCCCCCTGGAACAGCCACGGGCATTATTGCTTTTGTGGCTTTTTTTTGCTGGTAAATATTTTGCATAAAATATCAATTTCATACGAAAACGTGCGAGCATATGAATATGTGCGATTGCAGTGACGACTTCAAACTAATGAAATTTAAATGAAAATTGAAATTTACCAAAGCTACCAAAGCTGCAAGTGTGGAAACTTAATAAATTGTTGAATACATTATAATGCCCGGTGGCATTTAGTCTGCTCTAAATAATGTTGCATAACTTTCAGGGCCTGCAGCAAACACAACTTTAATTTTTATAAATCCAAAGAACTGTCAGTTTGGGAAACATTCTTTGATAAAAAGCAAAAAATGCAAATGATGGTTATTAAAATTCCCAGAAAAGGTCACCCACCTTCAGCTTCAGATTAATTGCCAGCATTTAAGGTGACATTAAGCTAGGGGGAAACCCTTAAACAAAATAAAAGGACAACGATACCCGCAAAGTTAATCGAAAAAAATGGAAGAGGAGAGAAAACGGAAACGGAAACGAACGTATTGTAATGGCCGATGCCCTGGCAAATGGCAATTTCACTCGATTTGGCCTAGGAATCAGCGATAAAATTCGAAAGCAGATTTACTTGTTGATTTCCACGGTAATTGAATTACCCGCGAATAAAGTGCGGACGAAATGGGTTTCGACATTTTCGGCTGCCCTTCGGCTGCCCCTTTTTTTTTATTTTATTTTGCTGTTTTTGGGGCAAACAAATTGGCAAGAGAAAGGGGTGGAGTGGAGGGGTTAGTCAACGAAATTAATTCCATTTTGGGTTGTGTTTACTGGGTATTTTTTGGCCAACTTTGTGATGACAGCCTTTGGCACCGGCGAGGGGAGGTCTGAGTACACAAAAATTTAATTGCAATCTAATAGAGTTTTTATTTCGGGGCTTTTTTGGCCTAATGTATTTTCCAACCGTTGTCAATGTTAGACAAAATATATATGTATATTTAGAATTGATGGGGGTAAAATGAATTAATTATAATAAAAATTATAAGAGTTGAGTGAATAATTTGGAAGGAAATATAATATTATCAATATTATGTGGGTAATAATTTAATTTTTTAACTTTAAAAATATTATTATATAATTTTTTTTTGTCTTGGCAAAAATATTTCAATAATTTTCTTGGGTTTTAAGGCTTAAAAATCAATAATTTAAATCTTAAAATTGTCCTCAGGCTCAGTTAGTATATATTAATATTCATAAACCTGGCTATAAATCACTCTGCAGCCCCAAGGCCTAGCCACTTGTCTACTCAAAGGATGTCAGGCATTTTAATATTTGTAATTGAAAAGAAATACAACTAAAAATGTAAACAAACCAAATGTTAGCCCTGGAAAGCTCCACCCTTTCTCTAGGAAAACTCCACCCTTTCTCTCAGATTTCCCTTGTTTGTGGTATTTATTTGTTAATACGATATTTACGCCCTCGAAATCCGGCAACTATTATGCCGTGAAATGGGAATTTTTCCAATCAAAACAGCATGGCAGCCGGGCAGCCGGGCAGCCGGTGCTGCGTTTAGTGGTAACCATATCACGTAGCCTGTTAACGGAAGGAATAAATATTTCAGGCACAATTTCAGAGGGGGCGGCAACTGCCAAACCACTTAGCGTGGCCCATACTCATCCTCTCCTGGTTTCACCCATATATAAGTTGGAGTGGAAATCGTAGCTCTGCGTCCAGATACGCTCGAATGTCCGCCATGGATTCCCGCTATTTTGCTGTACAGAGGAGAGCTCTGGAAATTGTGGGCTTCGATCCAAGTACACCGCAGCTAAAGCTCAAGCATCCCATTTGGGCAGGGATCTTGGTTTTATCCTTGGTCTCCCACAACTGGCCCATGGCTGTGTATGCCCTGCAGGATCTCTCGGACTTGACCCGGTTAACGGATAATTTTGCTGTGGTAATGCAGGGTTCATTGAGCACCTTCAAGTTTCTGGCCTTTGTGGTGAAGCGTCGCAGGATAGGCACCTTGATCCATCGTTTGCACCATCTCAACGAGGAGGGGACTAGGAGTAGCTACAAAGGTAAAGAGCTCATTCTGGAGGAGAACCAACTGGACAGGTATGTGTCCAAGGCCTTTAGGAATGCCGCCTATGGAGTGATTGTGGCCTCGGCCATAGCTCCCATGCTGATTGGTCTGCTGGGGTACCTGCGAGTGGGTATCTTTACCCCAACCACGCCCATGGAGTTCAACTTCTGGCTGGACGAGTCCAGAGCCATCTATTACTGGCCCATCTATGTGTGGGGTGTTCTAGGTGTGGCAGCCGCAGCCTGGCTGGCCATAGCCGCGGATACACTCTTCTCCTGGCTGGTACACAATGTGGTGGCCCAGTTCCGGCTGCTGGAGTTGCTTTTGGAGCAAAAGGATGACCAAGAGGAGGTGCATCTTGTAAAGTTTATACATCGTCATCGCTTGGCCCTTGAACTGGCCGAGGAACTTAGCCCTATTTTCGCCGAGATTGTCTTTGTGAAATATATGCTGAGTTATTTGCAACTCTGCATGCTGGCCTTTCGCTTCAGCAGGAGTGGCTGGAGCTCCCAGGTGCCCTTCAGAGCCGCCTTCCTGGTGGCCATCGTCATCCAACTTAGCTCCTATTGCTATGGCGGCGAGTATCTGAAGCAGCAGAGTCTGGGAATATCGGAGGCGGTGTACGCCCACAGTGACTGGCCAGAAATGGCGCCGAAGAGACGACGTCTTTGGCAAATGATTATCATGAGAGCTCAGCGACCAGCTAAGATTTTTGGCTATATGTTCAATGTGGATTTGCCATTGCTATTATGGGTGGGTTTTCCTGGATATTTTCTATGATTATTTTAATTTATTTGCTGCATTTTCTTTGACAGGTCACCAGAACAGCGGGTTCCTTTTTGGCTTTGCTAAGGACTTTTGCTTCTTAGACATAACAAAATGTTAAAGAAACTAACTTCAAACCTTCGAGTTGGTATATTAAAAGACATTTATAAAATTACTAACATTTTTTGTTGAATTTATAAATAACAAAAAGAAAACCTAAGCTTCTCAAGACTTTTACAAAGTAAAATCCATTTAAAAACCCTTAAATCAAATTCTAAAGCTCAATCATAGATTATTTAAAATGTTAAAGAATTAGTAACTTAAACTTGTAACTTAAAAATGTAATAATTAAATTGTTCAACTGCACAATTTGATTATTATACCCAAACCTAAAAACTTTCCCTCACCCTCGCAGCATAATTTTTGAACAATTTGCAACTGTGCAGAGTATATGACCCTAATTAGTGGGGATTTGAAAGTATGCTTCAGACTGGATTTATATGTTTTTGACAGAAGCCCAGACCCACCTCAGCCCCGGAGCAGCAACTCACCTGGATGCAGTGTAAAAGCAGCTCCAGTAACATGCCAATGCAGCCGGCAGTTGCTGGAGCATATGAAATTCATGAGCGAATTCCACAGAAGCAGAGAAGCTGTGTGGCCAGGTGGGTAGTGTATGACAAGGATATTTGCAGGATATATACATTGTGTATCCTTAGCCGGAGTTGGAATTTGTTAACTGAAAAGTATGCAACACGGCATGGCTCATCGTTCAGGTGGAGGCGAAACAAGTTGCTGGAAAAATAGCTACTCGAACTATGCGCCAGCCATTCCAGTTAGCCCCGGGGCGGGGCTCGGGCTCTCTCTCTTTTGGCAAGTCTTGGGGAACTTGGGCTAGTTTCGGGGCTTAGAGAATCAGCTGGAATGCGGTCTTGAGCCGGAGACTCCTCCGCCTCCGCCTCCATCACCTCCTCATCCCATTCAATGGCACCGAAGGAATGTTTTGCCTGTTGCGGAATTTTTGGGCTTGCTGCTTGCTCAGTTGAGATTTGAATTCAGTTGGAAATTTGGAATTCGTTTTATTAAATTTCACAACTCAGCGGGGAAGTATACCCCCTTTTTTTTCATGTCCTGTGACACACCTTGGATTAGGTAACAAATTGTGCCAAAGCCTTGGCTGGGGCATAATTAATTTTTGTCTCTGACATTTGATTTATTGGCCCTGTGCTGTCGGTGGTGCTGACCAACACAAATTTGCAAGCCAAATCCCGGCAAAGGTAAAACAAACGAGCGGCGATTAATAAACGGAAATCGCCTTTGGGCCAACCAAGAGGAATACGAGCCATTAGCCACCTGCGGCATAAACAGCAAAATCGAGCATTAACCTGATATATACTATGCATATACATATATATATATATGTACAGCAAATTGTGGCCGAGATAAGAGACCTGGCCAAGTTGAAAATAGTGAACAACAGTGAGGGGCGTTTTATGTGTATTAAAAAAGCGAGCTGAGCTCAGGATTCTGTTTGCGGTTCGTTGAGCACACAATAATTCCATCAGCAGCAGCAGGGAAAGTGGGTGTGGCAGATGAAAAGTGTGGAGATAAAAGACCCGCTGGCACTTTTGCTGCAACCCCGCCATTCCTGCGGTTAGTTTTAGTTGAGTTTTCATGGTACCACGGGGCGTATGGTTAATAATCAAATAACAAAAAACCGAATATAGAGTGTGTAGTTGGCAAACATTTATACAATTCACATGTAATTGCCATTCAAAAATTCACCAAAAAGCAACCAAAAATCAATTGTCAATACGAATTATCATGGTATCCGAGGGGGAAACCCCCGGAAACCCACTTAAAAAAGGTGTTCCGCTTTTGCTAGCTATACATTTTCTGCATATAAATTTACCTACTACATTTTATATAGGTATATATTTTCTATATATTTTCTAGATATATATTTTGGTTAAGCATACAAGGGCCTGCCTGGGCCGAAAGTTTTCTAATTAAAATTATGCGGCTTGTTGAAAGGTTGAACGGGAAAACGGGAGGAAATCGGGTAGGGAAAATGGAAAACATGAGGAAGCCAGAAACGAGTTTTAATAGAAATTACATTAATTAATTTTTAAAATATGCTTAAATACACATTTCTATGCATTAATTAGAGAACACACACACACACACTCACTGACAAAGTAAACAATGAAACGTGACTGGAACTAACAAACAGCGTTAAATAAAACAGCCCAAACGAGGGGGATTTAGGCTAATTAAAATACTCCCCCTTAATTTGTTGTTTATTTGGTTAAATCCAATTTTAATTGCCGACTAAAGTGGAGTAAAACACTCCAGTTAGAACGATTACAATGTTTTATTGACTGCTTTTTTCCCCACATAATTGCCAGCGATTTGGACAACATCCAAATCGACTTGTTTTCTTTGCCCTCTCAAGAACCTTAGTCTGGGGGAAAACTGGGGGGAAAACTGGGTGAAATCTCTCCCTCAAATTGTTATCCCCAATCTCCATTTGCAAATCTCCGTCTCTATTTTCGTCTAGTTCCTAGTTTGCCAACTTTGATTTACGCCTTTGGCCCTGCCCTGTCCTGTCCTAACCCATTTTTATGCGACTTGGTGACCCATTTGAACGATTCGGCTTGCAGCTGCCGGGAAAGTCCCCGGACTCGATGCCACATGCATGACAAGCACTTATGCAAATTATATGGCGCACTTATGCGCGGCCAGAGGATAACACACACATTATTTTGCTTCGATATTCCGAAAAAGCGAACAAAAAGTTTTGCAACAAGCAACAACTTTGGCTTCGAGCTGAATGGAAATTAAACCAAAACAGAGGATAATGGGGGAACTACATACATACATCCTGTTTGGGTTTAATGAGTCCAACGGAAAATGTTGAAATAAATTCATAACAGACTTTAATTAGTGGAAAGTAGAGTTAAAAACTCGAGAGGTTGTAGCTAAATTACTGACAGCATTGAAGAGTTAATATATTTTTAATTTTTTTTTGGGAAATTAAAAGTAAAGAGCTTAATGAGACACTTGAAATGGTTATAAATTTAAAGATAAAAATGTAGAAAGCTTTAAGTAAAGGAATATAAGTAATAATAAATATAATAAATAATTTTAAATAAATAAAATCACAAAAAAAGGTTATTAGTTTTAATAATTAGAATTAGGAAAGCAACAAATAAAAAGAAATATACAAATAACTAAAGGGATTATGTATGTTATTTAACAAATAAAATCAGCAAATAATTACTACAATTATTAATTTTAATTATTATAACAAAGACCTATAAATTTCTCTTCCATTCTTCACTTAACAATTATGAAAACCATTTAAACCATTGTAAAATTAATAAACCCTGTCACTTAGTGACAAATTATTGACATTTGAGGGCTTAAAATTGTTCAGTGAATATTATTTTAATCAGTTTATCGTGACAAATTTTCTGCAAGAGCTAAAATATCAATATAATTGCATATTTGCTTATTGATGCAAAAGAAATATTAAAAGCATTTTGACAATTTCCGTACAAAAAACAGGATAAGTAATAATAATAATAAGCTTAAACACACATTTTGCGGTTTATAAAAGTTCAGCAAATGCAATCAATCAGCATATTTAAAAATAAACAAAAGAATTTTAAGAAAAATATGTGATGATAATTATTTTCGTTGGCATTTTCAGGTAATTAAAAATCCCCAAAATGATAGCGGTCATTAAATAGTCATAATTATAATAATTATGTGTGCCAGCTTAAATAGTATTTAAAAATTATTGATGCTGCCACAGAGAGAGAGGAGAGTTCACTCGAAATTGCAATTACTTTATGCATAATTAAATTACAATTCATTAGACATGAGTGTAAAGGGTACCGGAGGCTTCTAAAATTACAGAAAATTAAATATTACCCAGGGAGAGTAAATCAATAAGCTTAAAATATATATTAGTTTCCGAATATTTCCTGTGGCTTAATTACTATAATTGAGGGGAAATTCTATATACTAAGGGTCTTGGCTTGACTCGACTCAATTTGGATTTATAAAAGATAAGGGATGCACAGATATGTAAGTACTATATAGAAAAAATTTAGGTTTGAATGCTGATGATATGGAAATAACAAGTGCCATTGTGTGTCAAAGAATGTGAAATTGTTTAGAAGTAGCGACTCACGGACAAGAAAAGCATACAGAAAATATATATATATAGCCAAAGATATATATAATATATGTATTGTATTTGAAAAATGACTTTTCTTCCAAGAACAATTTCCTTTGGCTTAGGAATGCGAATGAGTCTGCCACTTTTCTTGTTGCAATGTCGCATGAGTTTGTGATTTCTTTGAAAGTGAGTGTGTTTTTTAATGTGAATTCAATTATTTGTGTGTAAATTCTTATTTCTTGTTCTCTTTTTTTTTTTGTACATTACAATTTTGGGTTCCACTCCGGGCTTGGGATTGGCCTTCGTTGGCTTCATGGTGGCTGTGGCTCCTTCTTTGCTTTCCAATCGAACGGAATATATTTACTTGTAATTTTTGCGGTAGGATATTATTATTGTTTTGCTCGCTCTCCTTTGCTGTTTGCTTACTGTTTTAATTATCTTGCCTCATTTGGCTTTGCCGTCGATTTTTAATTAAATTCTTTTTGACCATAGTTTATTTATTTATGCATTTTTATTGGCGATTTAACGCGCTCTCTCTCTCTCCCTCCTCGTGTTGTGGGTTGTGTTTGGCTTTTTTCCTCTCGAAACCTTTTTTTATATTCATTTGTTTTTACAAAAAATGTTAGCTGCTGTTTCTTTATTTGTTATTTAATTTTTCAATTGGATTGATATTCGATTTATTTGGTTTTTATATTTATTATTTACTAATAAAATGCATGTAAGTCAGTCCGTCGTTTCACAATTTTTGTTTGTTGTTATGCTTGTTGTTTGTCTTGTATATTGGTTTCTTTTTTTCTTTTTGGTTTTGCTGTGGTGTTTTTTTCTTCTTTCTTTTCTTTTTGGTTAGCTGCAAGGAA
Source organism: Drosophila bocki (assembly GCA_008042715.1). Lineage (NCBI taxonomy): Eukaryota > Metazoa > Arthropoda > Insecta > Diptera > Drosophilidae > Drosophila > Drosophila bocki. The sequence goes on from VNJY01002545.1 coordinate 20,331, forward strand.
TTTTCCAACGAAATTCAAATTTTTAGTTTCGAAAATTCAGGCAATTATCGAGGCTTAAAAAGTGTAGAAGGCAGCAGCTTGGCTAAATGCAACTGCCACATGTTGAAGACACGGCCAGCCGCACCCACCAGGCTGCCACGCCTATATTTCCTGGCCACGACAATTGCGCTAACCATTTAGACTTGGCCAAAACACAGACACACGTTCCACGCTTGGCACCACACTTGGCTGGAGCTACGTGGCGGCGGACTTTAAAACTCGTTGCTATTCCAGTTATAACTCTCTTTCTTTCGACTACTAATCGCTCGCTTGAATTATTTTCGAAATATTTTTGAGTTTAGTTCGCTTTGAGACCGATTTCGAAACGTTCCAAGTCCAAGGCGTGCACAGCGCTCGGCGCTCAGAGGAAAAGACAACTTGATCACAGCATGGAAAATGTTCAACTGACCGAGTGGCTAGCCTGTAGACCAGCAGTGAAGCTGCGGCTTTATCAGTTCGTGGCTCCGCCTTCGGCTCGGCACGCAGGACTCGCATTCGTTGCGGTTCGGCTTCGGTTTCGGCTTCGGTCCTCCGATAGCCTCGTGCCTCCTCGATGCTCCTCGGGAAGCAACATGTTGAAGGAAAATCTCAAAAAGCCCGAGTGCAACTCGTCACATTCCACTCGGGGAGCCCAGCGTGTGTCGTCACGTGTTGCTCTCCCTGCTGCTGGTGGGCAGGATTCGAGTGAAAGCTGTGTGTGTGCCTACGCCCCGACTCGGGCAGGATAAGTGCCACTGGGTGACTCCGAAGGAAGCTTCCATCCTGCCGCTGCCGCTGATGATGCGCGTCCTCGTTCCCGAACATTGGATATCCTTCGCAGCGGAAATTATGTATGACGAGATATGTATTACTTTGCCATCGAACAAAGGGAATGCGCTTCGCTCGCTATTCTCCTGCCGCCTTTCAGCTTAGCCGTGAGTTTTCATCAGCATTTGGTAATTGAGGACGCGGGGCTTGTTTTTAGTTTCTTATTTTACAGAGCAAGAAAATGTTATAATAATATATAAGGGGGAGTTAAACAGGGGATCGTGGAATGTGATTCATATGTTTCTTTTCTCACTTTTTTTATTTTTTTTAGTTCCCCTTTGTCTATTTTTATACTTTTCCTTTTATGAAATTAACAAACTTTCAATAAAATTCCATGTACAAGAAGGTATAACATTTTATTTTTAAGAAATTTCATTTAGATTTTTGTGAAATAGAACGGGAACTATTAAAAACTTTCTTAAAATATTTTATTTTTAATAAAAATTGGCAGAAAGCTTATTAGAAACTTCTTTAAAATATTGATATTTTGAATAAAGAACAGGAAAAAATTTAAAAATATATTTTTTAAACATTTCTACATTTTCTTAGGAACCTTTGAACTTTAAAATATATTTTATTTTCATTTTTAACTAATCAGCTTATTGTTAAATAATTTTTCAGCGTGTTTTTAACCGTTTCCCCATTCTAAACCCCACCCCACCTTCCTTCTTTGACTGATAGCGATAGCATAACTTTTTCGGTTACTCTCAAAGGTGCATTCACACATGGCTGCATCGAAGTTGCCAAAGTAGAGACTGGCTTAGAAGGTGTTTTTGCTCAAAAAAAAAAAAAGAATAAAACTAGAGAAAAGCAGACGTAGAAGACAGACAAAGGGTTACGGGGACTTTGACTGCCGTCTCCCAGTCGACGTAATGCAATTATACATTGCCTGGCGGCACAGCTCAGCGCAGCTCCTTTTGCCATGAGTAATAAGCATTTGCATTTTCACAAAATGTAGAACACAAGGCGCTGAAGAAGTTGCTGCCGCTTTGTGGAGAACCCCTTCTAGAGCGAACGGACCTAGGGCCATAAACTCATGCTCATAATTTGTGCACTTTATTAATAAAGTTTGCCAACTTGGCTTGGCCCAGACAGAGTAGAAATACACAAAGCCGGTAAAGGGGCAACTAAAAAAAAAGTACAACTAAATAATACAAAAAGTTATAACAATTTTTCAACAATAAAGCTGGTCAAAACTTGTATAAAACAAAGCCCCATTAGGTGAAGCATTATGATCTAAAAACTGTGATTGATGTAGGGGATTCCCCTGTTTGAAAAAATAGATTTTAAAGATATTTTCTATTTTTAAAAATAACAAGAAAGAAAGCTAACTTTGGCCAAAAATAACTAAGCCAAAAATGCATTAATTTCGATTCGGAAAGCAGTTTTGTGTTAGTTTTTATTAATTTAAAAAAACTGCATACCAAATTTAAAATTTTAAGAAATCAAAATTTTCGGTCATTTTTATCAAATTTCGCAAAAATGGCCTAAAAATCGATTTTTTCCGGACACGTCTAGAAAGATTCGCATGTTAATGCTGATCAAGAATATATATGGTTTATGGGGTCGGAAATGATTCCTTGACTTAGAAAAATATAATTTTGTATTATAAAATCTGATTTTTTTATATTAAAAAACTTCTTGATTTTTTTTTAAATTAAAAATATCATAGCTCGGCCAAAAGAGCATTAATTTTAAATCGGAAAACTGTTCTGTGTAAGATTTTCTACAGTTAATAAATCTGCATACTTCATTTAAAAATTTTAAAAATTCAATTTTTTATCAAAATCAAAAATTTTAATGATTATAAATTATAATTATAAAATTTTGCAAAAATGGCCAAAAAATCGATTTCTACCTGACATATCTAGAAAGATTCCCCTGTTGATGCTGATCAAGAATTATTAAACTTTATAGGGTCGGAAACGTCTCCTTCACTGCGTTGTAAACTTCTGACTGAAATTATAATACCCTGCAAGGGTATAAAAAGAAATATAGTGGCTGCTTTTGCTGAGGAAAGTGTTTATTTAATAAAACTGAAAAAGAAGGAAAATCGGGAGATGTGACCCCCTGAAATCCTAGTTGTTGCTTTGCCCGCTTTGACCTTGTCCACTCTGCTGGTTGCCATTTCCATTGCCATTTGGCGGCTTCGGCGGCTGGCCATGTGGTTGTCCATTCTGGCCCTGGGCAGCAACCTGCTGGGGCATCTGGGCCTGGACAAAAAAGCATTAGTATTTCCTGATTGGGAAGCTCCAGCACTGTAAATCTTACCAATCCCACCACCAGAATCAAGAGGAAAATGCTGAACAATGCGAACTGCTTCATGTTGAAGTTGTAACTGAAATATTGTCACTAACACCGAGCTTTTATAGCTCCTGGGTAAGCTATATCTGAGGTAATTATCAGAAAAACCTCACAAAACAATTTGTAAAATCATTTTGTTTGCATTTCTAATCTGATTTATAATTTCTCAATTGCATGTTTATAACTATGGGAAGGTTAAGTGTGTATTAATTTAATGGCTTAATAATTTGTTAGATTTAGTGTTAAGATTTGTTGTGGGAATTAAAAAAAATCACGTGGTTTGCTAATTAAATATTGACAGAAGCATTAAATATTAGTATTTTTAAGCTTTAGTTTTTATAATTTTGTATAGTAAATTGACTTTAATCTCTTGTATAATTTATTATAAAATCCCACATGATTGATTTCCCTCTAAAATCTGTATAGTTTTCTTTGTTCTAATCCCATATTCTCCCCCAGTTTACACTCTCTAAATACTTCACAACCTTAAGGTTCTTCTCCGGCAAAGCAATTAATTCCAGGCATTATTACATTTTGATCGTGTTTGTCTAGGCTGAGTAAATTTATGCATTATTCAAGCTCGATTTTGTGAGATTTTCTATTTTGAGGCTCGTAGCCTCTGCCTGACATTACCTACGTTTCATAAAGGTAACCCGAGTAGCACCCACTTGCCTTTTGCCTCCTCTCCCCACCTCTCTCACCTGTGTGCTATGCAAATCACCTTGGGGCCACGGTCTAGGGCAAAGCAATTTCGCTCAACATTTTTTGGCGAGTTGACTGGCAAAATGTCTTCGGTTTCAGTTTGAGATTAAATTTTGCCCAACCGTTGGCCAAACAGCAACAAGACTTGCTAGTTCAACAAAAGGCGAAAGAGGCGAAAAAGGTGGAAAAGTCCACCCCCTGTAACCACCTGCCATGTGTGGTCACAGGAGAGAGTCTGTGTTCGTGGAAAAACTGATGGTTTTTTTTTGCTGTTTTTATAGATTTTTATATGGGTTTTATATGAGTAAATGTTTAAGGTAGGTTATAAAGAAGTTATAGATAAGTTATAGCAATATTAAATAAAGTTTAAGCTATAAAAGGTTATAAAAATATTATTTAAAAAATTAGAAGAGATATCACGCTTTCAAAAATAATAATACCAAATATTCTCAAATTTCATTAACAGCTTTTCACATTTTCTCCTAACTAAAAAACCCTCAAATGTACCCCAAAACTATCCCCTTTTTCTACCTGTGCACCTGTCAAGTGTGTGTTCTTCGCTCGATAATAAATGTTCTTGTGTTGGCAAAAATATGAATATTGAATATGACTATGGCCGCAGAATGAACCGCAGAATAAGCCGTGGCAAGAGCCATAATACTATATATCCATAGCCTGAATTTCTAGCAAGAAAAGGATATCAACGGTAGCAGTATTCGTAGAGAAAAGACCCAGGACCAAGACGACACCAGCATACATTCTGGATGAGCACTAATGAAGTCTCAGCTCTCCTTGTCCTTTACAGGCTGCCGACTGGCTGGCTGGCTCATTGTTTGACTTTGACTTTGCCACTACTACCTTTCACTTGCCAGTTTAGAGATTCTTCAGCCACTCCCCACATTTTCTTGCTTTTTTTCCGCCTTCCTTAGCAGTGGCAACGCCCACTTTTCTTCACGAATGTTTGCTCAGTCTCAGAGCTTTGTCCCTTGCCAGCCAGCCTATTTATTTATGTTTATAATAGGATTTTTATCAAACTTTTCCCCGAATTAATTTTGTAATGAGTATTTAAAAGACACTCGCATTTGGACAAGCAACCGAGCATCAGAGCAGCAGCGACAGGACACACACAAAAGAGCGACCCGCAGCGAGCAGCTTTTGGTGTTTGTCTTTTGACACGCCCGATGCCCACTCAACTTTCCACAGATGGGACAGGACGATGACGAGGATGGCGGATGATGAGGAGGAGGAGCAGTTCCAAGACCAGGCACCAGGATGTGGCAGTCAACATTTATGACGGATATCCTTTAGGTTGGGGTACGTTAAGTTGTCTGCCCTTCTCGAGACATTTATATAAGTGCGTATATAAATATTCTTAGGGCTGATCCTTATTTATCCTTTTAATTGAAATTGATGTTTTTGAAGGCATTTGAGTTGGATAAATATAATTTATGATTATACTTTTAAAAGTTTAAGTCAGGATGTTTAGAGAGTAAATAAAGGTTTGTTTTAATTTATTAAGTATTAAAAACTAGATAAAATTTAACAAAAATGTGTATGCCCTTGCAGTTTGCCATAGGACAATGGCATCCCATCAAAAATCGTTCATAAAAAAGCCAAAAATGCATTAATTTCATTTCGGAAAGCTGTTCTGTGCTATTTTTTTCTAGGTTAACAAATCTGCTTACTAAAATTTTAATTTTAAGAAATCAAAATTTTTTCGATTTTTGAGAATTTTAATGATGTAACCCCTTATCAATTTTTGAAAAAAATTAAAAAAATTATTTTTCTTCGGGACATGACCAGAAAGATTTGCCTGTTTACGCTGATCAAGAATATATATGGTTTATAGGGTCGGAAATGGCTCCTTCACTGTTTTGGAAGCTTCTGACTAAAATTATACTACCCTGGATGTGTATAATATATAATAAAATAATATATAAGTATTATATATATAATATTTATTTATAAATTATATTTACTTGTATATTATATTAATTATTTATTATATTTATTTGTATAATATATTTTTATTTCTAAAATATTTATTTATATATATATATCTATTTATTATTCCGGCAAATAAATGTTCTTTCCAAGTAGCTTTCAAGTTTTGTTTGAATATAAATTCCCATCTAAACTATAGCGTATTCCACTAGTCGTCTATCTCTCTGGGGCATAATTTTCCCTCATATTTTTTTCCACCCCGGCACTCTTATTCGCACCAGCAACTTTTTTGTTTTGACTAATTTGCAGCAATGTTCAGTCATTAAAATAATGCCGGTGCGGAAACTACGTAGAGAGAGGGTCTTGGTTGGTGGCAGTCCCTGGTCCTGGCCATGATCATAGTCCTGGTCCAACTTCTCCACTCGGGGCTTGTTGCGAAAACCAAAACTAGATAATTGCCAAATATTTGCGTAAGTTGTTCGTGGTGCACTCATCTCATTACGGATTCTGGGGGAGAGGATGAGCCTAGCTCATATTTGGTGTAGGCTTTGTGCTGGCCACTTTCGGCTAGTGGTTATTACAGGGTATTAAGCGTTTGCCCCACCATCACCTCAAATGGCTGCGGCTGAGGCTGCGGCTTAGGCTTTTGGTTCATTTCACTAGCTGTGGCTTTGACTTGTTCTCTGTCTGAATTTTGAATAAATCCCTGGTGGGGCAAGTTGTATGGCTGCCGCCTTTGTGCTCCTCCCTTCTAAATGATGATAAAAGCCCGCCTAATTTTGTCCAAATTTGCTGTTTAAACATGGCCAATTTAATTTCTGGCCAGAGAGCCTGTCTCGCTACGAATATTTTTGCCATTTCGCATTTCACTTTTCACTTTTCGCCTGGCTAGCGGCAATTAAGTCAAGCCCATTCCCCAAGTCAAGAGGGTTTTTTGGGGGTTTTTTTCGGGTCTATTAAAAAGCGCATTGCTCTAAATGCTGTTAGATTACTCTCCTCCAGTGCAGCCGCTGGAGCTTGCCTTGATTAAATCAACTATGCAGCGGAGCGGGGAAAACTGTTGGGAAAACCCAACCCACAACCCACAACCCAATGGGCGGGAATCATTAAGGAAATCGCTTTGAAATGATGTGATGACTGCCAACAGAGCCGACAGAGTTGACTGAAACAAACACACGCCAAGTGGAAATGGAAGGAAAATTCCGGGGCAAAGGGCAAAATGGGAAACTTTTCAGAGCATCATTAATCATGAAAAGTTCGGGGCAGCCTTAATCCCTGGCCATGGCGACGGCATAAGCCTTTTTTATGTGGAGCTGTCGATATTTGCTTGTGGTTTTTCCTTCAATTTGGGGGGGAAAATGAAAATGACAAAGTTCTATCTGCTCATCCTAGTCGCTGACGGAATTATGGTTATCATATTTGTTTGGAATGCTTTGCATTTTTCGCTCCTTGTGGTAACCTACACACACATTTCCCGGCACACACAGAGATGACATTTCCTTTGTCTCATGCTCTCGTCCAAGTTTCATGCGTTCCTCTTTTGTATATTTCTTTTTGTTGTTTATTTTTTATGTTTTATTTTTATGTATTCTCTGCTGCTGTTGTTGTTGCTGTGTGTTGGAAAATACTGTAAATATTTTTAATTCTTTGCCAGCGCCAGAGGGGCAGCGGCATTTTCAGCTTTTAAGCTAAAGCTATGAAAATAATTTGGTCCCAGAAATACTTGCGGCCGAGAGAATAAAGAGGGGGGAGACGGAGGACAGAGGAGGAGGAACGAGGCTGTCCATGGGGCCAGGTCCTGGAACCTAGCCCCAGCCTGAGCCTGGGCAATTGGAATGCCTTTTGTGGCTCGCTGTAACGTCGTCGTGTTGATTAAGCCAGCTCCAAAAAGGCCAAAGCCAACGCCAAAGCGAAAAGAAAACGCTCTCGCGTTCTGGCCAGAAAATGGGGAGGGTGGGGGGTCGCATTGTTGCCGCCGACGAACTCCCCGGTGAAATGGTGACATGGTGGCTGCCACAAAGTGCCGCTGCAAGTGGATAATAACTGACGGCAACTATGCGCATTTGTTTCGTGCGGCAAAGTAATGAAACAACAGCCACGCGAAGACCCAAAAATGACAACGCGCCCGCTGCTGCTGCTGCCTTTGGGCGGTACAAAAATGCAAAAACATCACCAAAAAACTTGGCACGCAGAGGAAAATCAACATTCAACAAAATTAGTCATTACTTTTAGACTATTTTTGAGAGTTTTTATAGTTCTTAAAAATAATTAAGATATAAAATCATTTAAAATTAATGTCTAAAGTTATGCCATAATAATTTAATTCAATTTTAAATCACTTTTAAGAGGACCCCATTACATATCTTTTCTTTTTTAAATTTAATTATATTTATTTTTAATATTTAATATATATTTTTAACCATTATTTTTATTTTATTTATAAATTTGTTAAGAATTTTTATGATGTTTCTAAGCTTTTTCTTACCCACCTTCAGGCACCCCAAAAAAATATTAAAAATCTCCAAACAAGTCAAAGACCCTTTGCCACTAAGAAACCATTTAGAAAACCCCACAAATTGAAGTATAAATATTTATGAAAAAACCCCATAACTTCTAAAAATTCAAAAGACAATGGAGAACTGATTTAATTAACTATATATTCTTTTGTCTCTGTGCATAGAAAACTGCAAAGAAAACAGCAACAAGCCACCCGCAGCAGCAGCAGCAGCCGAGCAACAAACTATGGCTCTTCCCGAGGAAATTGCGTGCATAGTGGAAAAACTTTTTCGCCGGGTCGAAGGAGCGCCTTCGACGTCATCAGCTGCTTGGAGGAGCAGGAACCATCTCGAGTTTTCTTTTCGCCCGCTTTGAGTGCCAGGACAAAAGCAAAGACAAACAGCAGGGTTGCTGAGCTGCTTTGTCATGGCCGCTGATTTGGTCTAAGAAATGCATAGCTGCATTCCACATTTTCCACTCAGCAGCAGCAGCGACAGCAGCAGGAACAGGAAAAGCTGCTGGAGAATGTGAGGATGTGGCCGCCATTTTGGCCAGGAGTGCTCGCTCGTGCATGCCACAGTTAGCGCCTGCCACGTGGACTGTGGTGTGAACACCTGGCAAACCCCGATGCCCAATGCCATTACCTTTCATTGCAACTGCAATTTAGATTTGCTTCGACACCAAGTTCTAATGGTGCAGAAAACAAAAAGGATTTCTTTTTACTGCAGTTTTTTCGTTTAGACCGCAATTCCCATTTAAATACTAAGTTGGCTTTTGTTATGGCATTTTCCTGGATTCGTGTAACGTTTCCTTTGATTATCCCACGTTTATACATTTAATCTGATTATTATATATTATATTTTTGTGGGAAAACATACAGGTGTAACACCCCAACAGATGGTTGAAGGATTTACTGGCTGAGACAGGAAAATAGTAGTAGATTCACATGGTTTTTAAGAGGCTACTTAGGGGAGTCAAAGCTCAATTGTTTATAGTTAATAATATACAAAAACATTCTCTTAATTGAGTTTAAATTGTACTTTAAATTCTTTTATTTGAATGTTAAATCATACTCTTCATTTCCAAAGTTTCCTATTTCTTCTAAAGAAAACAAAACCCTGTTAAGGGTTTTAGGGTATTGCATTTCCCTGTCAAGGCTCAAGGTACGCTGTTACACCATTTCGACTTCCCTTTCAAGGATAATGTTGCGCTGTCTGTGTTTCTTTGCTGCAAATAGCATTTTCCTGGAACTGTGAAACCTCAGAAACATTAAGTCAGATTAAAGTCTGATGTGTTTTGAATTTTGGAATAATAACGATTTCTGAGAAATGGTGGGCTCTTTTATTATATTTTATGTAATTTAAAAATACCCAAAAACTTCTAATAATTTTATAGAATTTCCTAGACATCTCCCATCTCTCTTGACCCACTGTATCCCACCGGGCCAACACACACAAATTAGTTTTAACCAGGCCCTGTCACGCCGCGGTGAGCCCCATTGTGCTGCCACCAACGTGGCTGCCGATTAAGTGCGTCGCCTTGGAACTCAAGCAGGAAAGTACTTGCGAAACTATAGCCAGGACCTGGACCCGGTACCAAAAACTACAGCCAGAATCAAGAGTCGCAGCTGCTTGTTGACACATTTCAGTGATTTCCAGCAGGGAATCCTTCATTCAACAGAAGCGGGGATAGATGTGGATTCCAAGGAGTTAATGGGTCTGCTGAAGGAGCTCTAATCAACATCTAATTATTTCGCTCTCCACTCTAATGAAGGTGAGCCAAGGCATGCATGATTGATGATTGATAATTACGGAGGGTGGGATGTGGATGTGAAGTACGACCCATCAAAATCAACATCAACAGCAACGCAAATCAAAAGCAGCTCGCAAAATCTATGCCAAAAAACACACAGACACACACAGGCACACAAGTCTTTACTGGGAAAACCAATACCATTGCCAAAGCCAAGCCCTGCATTGGTGTCGGTGTGAGATGCAACATGTGATACACTGTGTCCTAGTTCCGCGTCCGTTACTGCGTTGTTATGCAACACAATGGCACACATAAACGCAGCAGGAGGTGCTTGCAAGGGAGGTCGTTACGTGGGGGGCCAGAACGTCATTGAGTGTGAGTGGAAAATGTAAAAGCTTCACTCACCAAGCTGGCTCAAGTTTTCCCAAAAAAAAAAAACAATATATAAATAAACTCAAGTTCAAAGCTTGCAAATTTCCCAAAACTTAAAGCTATATCCTGAAAATATAACACAAGCTGGCATAGGCTTAGGGAAAGCTTTTGGAAAAGCCTTTTCACAGCTCTCCAAAAATAACAGTAAAGCTTTTTTTAACAGCAAAACACAGGGCAGTCGTTAGCAAAGGGGTTTTCATACAAAATCAACTAACATTTAAACACATTCATATGGTATTTAAGGGGAAAACTCTGCAAAATCATATCCTTAAGATTTGAAATCTCTTTCATAAGCACTTAAAACTAGGCTATACAAATTTCAGAAGGAGTTTCCGTGATAAAGAAATATATTATAGCATACTTTTTATCATAATATCCTTCCTTAAAGCACTTACATTGTATATATTTCTTGAACTTCAATTCTCCCAAGTTTCATTTACTAAAATTTTTTATTTTCTATTTCTTTTTCTTATATTTTGTTTTGTTTTGTTTATTGCGCTTGTACTTACATTTCGTTAGGTCTTCTAAAATTGAAATATAACGAAACAAAACACAATACACAAGGCATTAGATATGTGATCGGCATCTTTAACGATTGGGAAGCTGAATATTGGATAATACTGTAAATAATATATCGATGTGTACAAGTTTAGTGCCTACAGATAATGCATATATTTACAATGTCTGTACTGCAGCGATTTAAGGATAATAACGAGGCGCAAATTATGTATCATATATAGTATGTTTATATCTTATGTTAATGCCTGATAACTTGTTCCATTAGAGTTACATTCGCTTAAAATCTAAACTGAGAAGGGTAACTGAGGGGACTGCAAGGCAGGCGGGTAATACATATACTATAACTTTAGTTGGAAAAAGCATTTTGGTTCTGGGGAATACACTTATTGGATCCAATATATATTTTTTACGGGACTCACCCATATCGTCTATGATCGGTGCCATACGCAAGGTAACCCCGATCAGCATGAGGCACATGAGCAGCAACAAACAGGCGGTGGCTATTATTGTCCAGCGGGCACGCTGTGACAGATCATGGGGATCGATCACCTGGAGGGGGAAGATATTGAAGGGGAAATTATATTACTAAAAACGGTGGTGATGTGGGTGTTACCTTAACAACCTCTGTGTCCAAATCCTGTACCAGAATTTTTGGTTTTTTGTGCCGATGTCGCTTTTTGTGACGATGACTGTGGATGAAGATATTTAAAATAATATATTTGTATTAAATTAGAAGAGTTTAAAGATGTTTTATTATATTATTAGATAACCAAAACCACCACGAAATCTCTCTGCTTTTGATAAAGAGTTTAAGGGAACTTCATAAAAATACTGTTAGAAATTATATTAAAAATAGCTAGGACTCTTGGAATTCTGTCTACAAATTTAAGGGATTTACAAAAATGTAATTAAATCCTCAATAATATAAATTGTTTACATAAAAATGCTTTGTTTTTCTCTGTTCTTTAAGCTTTATCTTGAAAATACCTTGAAGGCTACATTTATGAAGAGCTTATAAAAGGAAATTGAGTTTCAGTGAGTTGGCATTGCCATTGCCTAATGCCATTTAATGATTATTTCTAGCAGAAATGTTTGCACATTAATCTGTTTAGCTTTCCCCAAACCCCCCCTAGCAGTCACATATGCGAGCTCCTACCTACATACATCTACCCTGCAACAGAAGCTTAAACATATTTGCTCTATTTCCGTTTGGGTTTTGCAAAACTTCCGCATTACAAAGCTGCCGCAATTTCCCCTACACCACAGCCCCCCCCAACCCAACCCAACCACCTGCTCCTGCTCCTCCATCTCCTGCTCCTCCTGATGCTCGCAACAACGTTGCTCGATTTTTGCAACGGAAGTTGCTCCTGGCAATGGCAGAACGAAACACAAAAAAAAAAAGAGAGTGTAGCGGCAGAAACAACATCAGACATCGGGTTGCTGCTGACAGTCAATGCCATTGTGAGCCACCACCACCCACTAAAGCCCACCCACATCCACCTCCGCCACCCAAAAATAGTCGCACAAAGCTTGTCAATCAATTTTTGTCTGCTCAACGTCACGCCAAGCTTCCAGGCTCCCGGGAGAAAACGCGTTGGGCAGGAGGAGCGGAGGCAACGCATTAGGGCATATTTGGCAATCACAATCGCCATCGCATCGCATAGCATCGCACCGCCAATCCGCAGGACATTTATTAGTGCAACCCAAGGCCACCGCCGTCCTTTGTTGGCTGCACCTGTCCAAAGTGTCCCAGCTGTCCTAGCTGTTCATCCATCAGCCGGGCCAACGCGAAATGCGCTATTATTTATGTCCCCTTCGATCATTACTCAACGCAAGCCGATTTTCGGGCCAGACCGGATCAAGGACACTGGCTCAAAAGGATTTAACCAAGGAGGAGGGTAGAGAAGGTAGAGAAACTACCACTCACCGATGCTTTCGGCGATGCCGCTGATGACCACTGGGGACCATCTGCTCAAGGTCGTCGATTTTATCGGCATCTGTGTCCAGATCCAGGTCCATGTCCAGCTGCAGGTCGCAGGGCGAGTCCTCGCCGTACGGGCATTGTCTGGGGATAATAAATCACATTAGCGAGCAAATAGCTTAAACATTGAAAGAAAAACTACAATTGTTGAGGTTTTCCAAGGGAAATTGATAGGGTTTCTCAACTAGGAAAATATTATAGAAAATAAAAACTAAATAGGAAAATGATTAAGTAATTTAAATCCAAGAAAAACTCTCTACTTAATTCCTTAATATATTTCCTAGACTTACATGGGCTGCTGTGTGTCCGGATGGATGCCAAGCACATGCACATAGTGCTGTATACCATTGGGCGTGGGATAGACCAAGGCAGGATCCGAGCAGCGATGATGGCGCTCTGTGGAAAAGGAAAAAAAACAGGATATGAATGATTCAGGAACCTCGCATGGCATCTCTCTCGATGGCTGCCACTTACTGTACTTCCGTTTCCGTCGCCGGTACTCGTCATCACTGCCCGTGCTCTGGGCCGTTGTCGTGGCCGCGGAGGAGGGCATTGTGGGCCTAAAGACTTCACTGGGTCTCTCCTTGGGCTTGGCTGCACTGCAGCAGCCCGTGGCTGCCACACTGGACCCCGTCGATGTGGAAGTCATCCGGTGCAGCTTGTCGGGCACTAGGGTTCGGATTCCAGCTCGGTTTCTTGGGCCTCCTGCTCCTTTTCCTTCTGCTCCCTCCATGGCAATGACCACATCTGTGGATCCTACTGGCGGACGCCCTGCCAAGAGTCCTGTGCTGCGCGACTTGCGTCGCTCTTGACTAGCTATGATGTCCCTCGCCAATGCCGGTGGCGTGTTGGCATAGCTGGGAGTGGCATGCAGTGACTGGGAATCGCTCTGGGCCAGCACCGTGCTCACCGTCACATTGGCACTGTCCTCCGAGGTGTTCTGGCGTGAAAAGTAGCGGGAGTAGGCCTCCGCTCCGCCAACTCCACCAGAGACACCAAACTCTCCAGCTCCACCGCTTTCCGTGCAGGAGAGCTGCTTCGGCAGGAGGCGACGACGCTGTGGGAGTGGAGCGGGCAGCGTCTCAATGTCCAAGGCCACGTGGGGCTGCTGCTGCTGCAACTGCAACTGAGGCTGAGGCTGAGGCTTGGCCAGGCTGGAGGGAACATTGATGTGCAGGCGCTGGGGGAGAAAAGGAGTAAAGGATTTGGGATTCAGATAGAATTTCAGGATTTACCAAAGATTTAACTTAAAACCGAGCAAGCTTTTATATTTTATATATATTAATTATTAATAATTATTTTAGTTTAAAAAATTTATTTGATTTTAGAAATAAAAACTCACCCCTTGTTGTGGCGCCTGCAGTGGAAAGGAGCGCACCACATGCCTGGGAAAGATGGGGCTGCACTGGGCGCTGATCGACTTGGCCTCCAGTATCCTCAGCCGCTTGGCCAAACGCGCCCGCTCCCTTGCCTCCGCCTCCACACCGGTTAACCCTCCGCCTGGTCCAGCTCCTGGTGGTCCCATGCCCGCTGAAGGCATCACCTCCGCACCGCCAAAGCTGACCGTACAGCGGGAACTGCTGTAGGAGAGGCTCTCGAGGCTGCCGCGCAGCGAGGCCGTGAGGCTGTCATCCGCCAGCGTTGAGCTGTGCAGGACACTGCCGCTGACACCAGCGGCGGCGGTAACTGTGGCAGTTGCTGTGGCAGTCGTCGAGGTATTGTCGTGTCCGGAGATCGGGGGCAGTAGTTCCGACTCGCCGTTGATCGTTGTGGAATGTTTGCCGGGTAGCTGGGTCCTCGAACGGACCTCGGCCTCTCCCTCCGAGCTGCTGCTGCGGCTTGACCGGCGAACCGCCTCCAAATCCACCTGGTGGGCCGGTGTATGGGTCTGGGCACGGACCAGCAGGCTGTGACTATGCCTTGGCTGACGCTGGGCACCCGAGGAGTTGCTCAGCGTGCTGGCCAGGCTGTCTTCCAAGTTCTCTGGCCGCCGGGCATGGGTTCGCTGGAAGCTGGCCAACGAGCCGGAGGCCTCTTCGATGTCATCCTGCCGGCTCTTGGCTTTTGTCTTGACTTTGCTAGTGGCGGCGGCTGCTGGTGGTGATGATGATGATGATTGGCCTGGTGGAGCCTCTTCCGCTGGCGGTGGGGTATCCTCCCGACTGGAACGGCGACTCCCACTGCCACCAAATAGCTTTCTTGGCAGAAAGATGCGACCAATGGACTTGCGCTTCCGCCTCTTGGCCTTCTTGTGCTCCTCATAGTCCCGCTTGAGGGCCTGCATCTTGTGCTCCACCAGAGTGCTAAAGACGGCCTCGTAGGTGAGGGCTCTCTGCAGATCCAGCAGGACATCGTTGGTGGATACAGCCTTGTCCAGCTTGGTCAGCAGCTGCAGGGACTCGGCGCCACTGCCACGACCACTGCCACTCGCACTCCCACTGCCGTCACTGCCACTCTTGCTATCGTCCGCATCTGCCATGTTGGCCCCGATAAACAGTGGCTACAGTTGGCTCGGGAGCAGGCTCGGGTCCTGGTGGCTGGAGGCGGTTGTTGCTGCTGCTCTGGCTGCTGTCTTTAGCGCCTATTTGCATTCTCCTCGACGCGTTGAGACGTTGATCGGTCTTGTCTTTTCCTCTGGTTTGTGTTAGGTGCTGCTCCTGCTCCTTGTACTGCTTGTGCCTGCCCGTCATCTGGGTGGCAAGGCATGGGGACGCGTCACTGTCATCGCTGCCACCTAGCTAGTTACCTCCTCCGTTTTGCTCGTCAATTGCCTTTTCAATGGATTCCCTTTTGTGTGTCACGATGGCATCAAGTGGCGCTTAAAGGCGACGGCAGCACCTTCTCTGCACCAGTACCTCCTCTTGCTCTTGCTCCTGGTCCTGCACCTGCAACAACAAGGACAAAACATTAGACTGGCACTCCAATTCGATTCAATAGACAATCATCGCCCAATCTCCCAATCCACACAACCCACATACCCCTCAAGGACACACAAAAGGCAGAGTTCCCAGAGCTCCCAGTGGGGGCGGAGAGAACGGAGGAGGTGAGCTTGCCAATAGTTTTGCTCACTTTTCTGGCTCGGATTCGGATTCACATTCGCGTCTGCCTCCATTATGCATGAGTGTAGCAGATTTCAACTTGTTGCACGCACACATCCACCCGCACAGGACCCCTCTCTCACACAGACACAGACTCACACACAGACACGGCATCCAAGCGCTAGTCAATGTCGAGTGGTCAGTGATGACCCACTTTTGGTTGGCCTTTTTCTGGCCAACTCAGTGGGTGGCAAGGGGATGGTGGGGCTTGACAAATGGAAAATAGAGTCTGGTCTATGAAAGATTCATTTTAATTCCAAGTTTATTTGTATTTATGCGGCTTGGCGAGCCAGAAAATGTGAAAGCCAAATGAAATAATAATGAAAATAATAAAATTGAGGTTATTTAAACGATATGTATAACAAAAAATCGATAAAACAAAAGAAAATCTCATTAAAATCGTTATCTATTTTTACGATTTATTGCAAATTAATATTTCATGTCATTTAAAATGTTGCAAATAAGATTAATAATTTATATAATAATTATAATTTATATCTGACGATATATTTAAACGAAAATATAGGTGAAACATATAATTTGTGGATTAAAACATAAAAAAACGATAAAGAAAGTATATGGATAGGATATTTAATATAAAAAAAGGAGAAAATAAACGAATATATCCTTAAAAATATATAAAGTATACATATATAAAAACTTAATAAACATATCAAAGAGCACAACCCATCTAAAATAAAGTTCTTTAAAGCATTATCCTTTCCCAAAGGATAACAAAACAAAGCTAACCAGCCAGCACTGGGCGAGGAAAAGCGAGTGAATTGGTAACATGGAGCTATGACAGGTAACTGGAAGTGCGAGTAACAGTTAAAGCCGAGCTCTCCGCCGACGTGAGAGCAGATATGTGTGCTATGTAGTGTGGGATATGAAAGCATGTTTATATACATATACGCGAGACTGTAGGCCCGTGGGAAAATGCCAGCGACAGGACTCCCTTATGGCCTCCGCCTCCGTTGCGCTTTCTGCGGCCCTTCATTCTATATGTATGTATATACGCCGAGTATATGAATATATATTCAAAAAAAAAACCTACAATGGAAATGGATATTGTTTTCATTTCCGCAATGCATATAGTCTCGCTGCTTGTCGCTGCTGAAATCGCAATCGTCGTGACTATGGCACTGGCATGTTCTCGTGTATGCCACCGCCAGCTGGGATGCAAATGGCGGACAAAGGGTCGCCACAATGGGTGCCACCGCCATCTAGAAAAATGATTAAATGCAAAACAGAAGAAAATAATACACACACACAACAATGCAGGACATGAAATGGGCGGAGCCCATGCCCTGAATGTGAATCCAAAGTCCTTGCACTGTGCTGTGGGTCCCTTGGAAAAAAAACGTGTGGCAATCGCTAATTAAACGATACGGTTGGGTAATAGAAAAAGTTGAAGCCGCCAGTTTGCATAAATTTTCTGTTAACTGGATAAAATACTTGGCCCAGACGCACACATGCACACACTGAGAGAATCTCGGAATAAAATTCAAAAAAATTAAAAAAATGGTTGAATTATTAGAATGAGATATATAACAGTCACAGTCTTAATTTCCCTACAGTAACCCTCGCCCTACCTGTCAAACCTGTCAAAGTGTTTTGAAGAACTCAAAAAAACTTGAAGAGAAGAGAAGATGCCTCGCCTCCGGGACAATTCCCGCAAGCTGGCAGTGCGCCAGGAAGCCGATCGCGAGGAGAAAGTAAAGTTGGCCAAAATCAAAATGGATGCCGTTCTGCTGAAAGTCGACGAGATAGGCAGACGCCACATGGAGATTGTAGACAGCCGCATCAAGCTCATCCGAGATACCACCGACAAGGAACTGCTGAACATGAAGTGGTCAGAATTTGTGGCCCTCGGGATTGATAAGTTTGCCGACTACCAAGGATCACAAGAATCAGGTGAGATACACATAGAGTACTCGTGAGAAAACATTCACTATGTACAATCCAGTTTCCACCAGTACTGCCACTACCCCTCGGAGCCGCTCTGTAAGCCGGAAGCCGGCGGAGAGGACTCGCCTTAAGCAGCGAACTTGGACTCGGGTGCAGTCAGTGGACAGGGAGAAATTAGATGAAATTCAAACTCTAAGCTTCCAGCGCTGGCCCCGTGCCGGCGAAGCGGTGCTCTCCAGAGCGGCCAGCCCGCTGGCCGTGCCCAAGCCCTTGGAGGAGCGCTGTGCCAATGTGCAGATCCCCACCAGCAAGGGGACTATCACAGTGAAGCCGCACAAGATGATGAACCAGGTGAAGCGCGAGGTGCTAAAGAGCTTGGACCAGAACACCCTAGCCCAGGTGAAAATGCTGAATGCTAATCTGGGTGAAATTGTGAATATGGCCACCAAGATGGGCAAGCTTTAGATCGAATAAAATAACATTCTGGGCATGCATATACTTTACTTATTTACAAATTGATTTATTATTTACCCTTTTGCCCTTACAATTCCTAAAAACTTACTCAAGCAGTTATCTAACCATTTATGCAAAATAACCTCTTAAATAAACTTAAATTAAATTGTTTTGCCTAAAACCTCTAGTCAAGCTCACTCCCTTCTCTGCAAGACTTTGCTTAAAATTGGCTTTAAGCCATTTACTGACCAACGAACAATTTCAATGAATCCAATCCTCAAAAAAAAGCCCCAGGACAATGACAACAATAACAATTTTTTGTGAGTGCACACACAGAGCCTAAGCGTCTTATCTTTGGTCCAAAAGCACAATATCCAACCAGCCAAGCGTGCAAACAATCTAGGCAAATGAAAACGGTGGAGAAAAAGAGGAGGCAGGACTACACACACATACATAGCACACTCATACACAGCACACACACACACCCAGCACACACTCGCACACACGCATAAATCCAAACAAAGACCACATGCCTTATAACCAGGGCCAAGTCTCAGGCGAAGGAGGGAATGGTCCAAAAATAAATCATTCGAGGACATAAAACGAAGCCAGGCAAAAATTATAACTGTTGCTGCCACTGCCGCAAAAGTAAATAACGTGGCTAACAGCGGCAACATCTGTTGTTGGCCGACGCTGGCGTCGCAGAGGAAAACTCAGGCTTCGACGTCGACGTCGCGTATGCTCAACAGTTGTGCAGAAGCAGAGGAAAATTCCCCGAAAAAAATGTAAAGGGAGAGAAAACCCTGTTCGCTCTCTTTGCGCAGCTGCTGAAAATGTTAGCTGAAAAAGTGTTTAAGCCACTCTGCTGTTAGCTTGTTGCTATTCCCTGCTCATTCCGACGAGGATCTCTCGGCCATAGAGTGTGTGTGTTTGCTTTGCCAAACTTTTTAGCCAAGTAGTTGACAGTTTTTTCTCCATTACATTTATGCCATTGTATTTAGTAGTTGTACTGGCATAGTTTTGGTGTAGTTTTTCGCTTGCCAGCTTGCAAAACTTTCAGGGCTGCCACTGAGTTCCTCTACCGGTGTCAATGACAAACCGAACAAATGCTTAATTGGTGACATACATCGCCTGGCTCTAAGTGGGTCTCAGTTTGCGTTGAATGGGTTTATTTAATGGCGGCACTCGAAAAATGTCTGACAGAGGAAGTTGGCTTTGCTTTTGTTTTCTCAAATAGTTTTAGGAGTTTTCCAACCAAGTTTATTAATTGAATGGGGGAATTTCGGGGTATATTGAGTATTCAAATTGGTTAGATTCTTTGGTGGTGCATTCAAAGTTTTTGGTTGTTAGGTTTAAGTTGTTTAGAGATAATTTATTTATGAAATTTTAAGAAAATAATATATATTCCTTTTATAAAAACCTTATAAAGATGTTCAAAATAAGGCTACACAATTTGAAAACGTTAAAACAAATTAAACTAAGAACATGGCATAGTTTTGGACGCATTTTTTAAAGGTTCTAAAAACCCTAGTACATTTTTAAGTATTTATGCTAATTTAAACGATTTTTTTTAACAACTATTTATTATTATTTAAAACATATAATATATATATTTATTTTAGAAAAAAACTAGGCAAACATTTCCCTTTTTTTTCTATTTAAAACCAATAATAAACATTTATTATAGGAGGAACTCTGCTAACATTTCCCTTTTAAACTGAATTTCATGGAAATTTAGTGGCTTGCCATTTCCCGTATTAATTTTTTTAATGCTGACATTTACTGCCAATAAATCAAATCAAATTCCGCCACAGAGAATGACAAAAATAAATCTAGATTTCGTACGTGGACGTGGCGTATACGTGATAATCCCGAGCATACATATCGCGCATACGCCACGTAGGCCAGCGCCCAGTCCCAACCAAAAGCGGATGTTCCCAAAACCAGCAGCTGCTGCTGCCGCATAAATATATAATTATTAATAATTTCACAGTACAATTACCCAAGCTCAAATCAAGAATGGAATAGTAAATGCAAATGGGCAGAGTTGCAGCCAAGAAGAGGAGATGGAAGCTTCCTGAAGCTGGCGAATACTTAAATTTAATCAACTTTCGTTGGAATATACCTTGCGGAATCCTGGTTACTCGATGGCTGAATACTGGATTCCGCGCTGATGCCTGACTACCCACGGACTCTCGGCGGGGGCGTGTTCAATTATTGACGCCCCCTTTCTGTGCTGTTGTCCTTCGCACATTTTTCGGTTTAAGAACCGATGCAGCCCAAACATAACAAAACACAAACACACACAGGCAAAGGCACACACAAAAAAAAAAAAAAAAATGGGAGAAAAAAACAAGCTGCTTGGCAAATAAAACATGCACATGGCTTAAAACACATGACACCGAAACGAGAGAAGTCCAACAAACCGAGAAAAAAAAGGAAAATAAACCGGAGAACAGCGTTGGCCCCTCTGCCCATTTTCCATTTTCCACTGCTTTTTTTTTCTCCACTGGCACGACCTTTGAAATTAGAGTTCTGAGATGTGTACGTAAAGTTGGTGTGCCCCTGTGTCTGTGTATGTGTGTGACTACAAGAACAACACACATTCAAATGAGTCCTTGGCCGCAACGAGCTGCAGTGGCGACCCTCTCCTCTGTCGCTGCATCGCGTTGGATGGCAGCCCATGGCCCAGCAGCAGCAGCAGCCATCAGCGTGTCAGATAATTAGTGAAAACTGTCTGTGAAGAAACGTCCGTCTGTCGCCAGGTCCAAGGGTCCGACATCAGCAGCATCCAACGTGTATATTCACAGCAACACATACACATTCACATGTCCACGAGCATGTCCACGGCCCTGGCAATGGCAACATCTGAAACATCTGAACAGCAATGGCTGTGCAAACCGTAGCCAGGCTGGCACCATGGGTGTTGCACAAACTTGGCAGTTCACACGAATATTTGGTTACAAAAACTAAACTATTCATTTTAAATATACTTTAAATATATCTGAGAATGTGGAATCTATAAAAAAAAGTCGTTTAAAGGAGAAATATTGTTTCAGATTCTCTGCCAGCAAGAAAATCCTGCAATTTAAATAGTCTTAGTCAAAGGTTTAAAGAATTAGAATTATATTTAGAGATATATAATATTTAGATATACAATTTTGCTACTTTCCAACTAAAATGGTTAGATATTCCAGTTATTTTAGATATTCCAGATTTTAAAGACTTCCTCTTCTCCCTTTCACAAACACAAAATAATAACAAGCATTTTCACTTTGTTAACTTAAACCAAAAGTAATTGCAATAGAGACAGAGCTTTGTGCCATCTTTACCTTATACTTCCCCCCCCCCCCACACACACACAAATGAAGTAATTTAAATTCAGAAAATAAAATAATTGAGAGGAATGCTGTGTAATTATTTCATGGCCCGATCCAGCGCTCCTATGCCATGGTGTAACTTTCTCTTTTGTGAAGCGTCTGAAATGCAGGTTGACAGTTTTATGACACAGATACACACTCATACACACATAGAGCTCGTGTGCATGCATATGCAATGTCCTGGTGGTGGTTACTGGGTTACAAGGAAATGTGTGACAACTGCGGACACGGTTTGCCCCAGCTCCAGTCCACCTCTATCAGATGCTGATGCAGCAGCTCAAGTTCACAAATTCCCCCAGGGATCTAGGGTTTCCCTCTAGCCTATGGATTGTCCTATAACCTGACCTTGAACCTCGGCTCACAGGGCGCATGAGTAATTGTTTTCGCACTGGGGACGTCCGCCGCCTGTTTATTTATCGAAGGCGTGGCGGCCATCGGACGCGTCTCCCTGTATTTATAGACCTTTCAAAAATACATCAGGCCACATCAACTGGACTGTGATTCCCCCTCTTGGGAATGGCTCATACCCTCCTCTATGGCCCACGCTCTCGCACAAATCAAACTATCAAATGGAGATTTTTCTTTTCGGCACCGATGGTTGATATAAACACATACGAATCGAACTAAATATTTACACGTCGTTGGCTGTTTTCATTTGGTGTTTGTTTGCCGTCCCGATCCTCCCTCTTTTCCTCCCCATCATTATCATCATCATCATTTTCATTTTCATCCTCATCCATTTCTTTTCTTTGTATTTCGTCCGGTTTCAGTTCAATTGGTTTCGGTATTGTGCGTTTGGCATTTTTATGAATGGCCAACGGCCATCCGAAAGTCCGGTCTCTCAAGCAAATTCCATTGTCTACAACGAACACGAAGCAATTAAATATATACCTTTAACTTTTCCGGTTAATTTTTCTGTTTAATTTACCCGCTGTCGTCGTGCAAGATGTACGCAGTAAATACAGCCAGATTAAAAGGAGAAAAAAACATGGCAAATATTGCGTATACGCACGGAGGCCCACATAATTGGGAGGCCAGAACCAGAAGCAGAACCACCCTTCCGCCCGGGTGAATGGAAAAGGTCAGCAGCGGTGGTAAGAAGGAGGAGCGGAAGGTAGAAAATAATGAAACTCGCATTCCATTAATTTCCACTGAAAGTCATGAGTGCCTTCGATTTCCTATGCCCTCAACGGCTGTTTGGGTCCAGAGACTTGCCGACAGGCTTTGGCTAACGAGTTCAGTGGATTAAATTTGCCTAAAGGCCTATGTTATTGGGTATTTTGTTGGGTTTTTTTGTAAGAAAATTGGTAAATTAAGTTTACTTAATATGTTTACTAATTGGATTCCAAGTGGCTTGTGGGTACTATGGCGTAGAGTGAAAATTTGGGAATAATTGGAGGTTCGATGGGAGTAGAGGTTAAATATTTAACTAGTGACTTTATTCTTTGTTAAACTTTACTAGAAAGACTACTATTCTATATAATTTACTTTATTATATTCTGAATTTTATTAGTCACATTAAATTTCCCTTTTAAATGTCAACTTATTAACGTTCACATATAAATAATCCAGAGATTAACTTCCACATAAAAACCTTAATATTTCCATCTTGCAAAATAAACACTTTAATCCGTAAACACTTTCCAGCAAAATGATTTGCAAATATGCCACTAACTGTAATGTAATCCCAGACATTTGCACAGACATTCGATTTAACCCTGCCACTCTTTCTATGAACAGAAAATATATGGAGCAATCATTTTTATTGACTCTACGAGAGTCAAGATACTTTCGGCTTGAGGAAAGGGTAGCAGCAACCAGCGCTGCAATATTTATATTGTTGTTTTAAAATTGGCTTGTTGTTGCTGACGCTGCTTTGGTAGCTGCCGCTGCTGGTGTTGGTAATGGCGCCACATTTGTTCACGCTCCCAAACCAAACAGGAAACAGGGCAGGAGGACGAGGGAAAGGTATGGCACTCAAATGACAATCGATTTGCGAACGCAAAGAGCGTAAATACAAATCAAATATGCATTACACAATTGGCCTGGCCAGGGATTGGTTGTTGTGGCCGCCGGACTGGTCGGACCTTGGCCCATGTTTCGAGTAGAGTTAACCTCTACTTTTTTTTTACCCCCGTTTTCTGTTGTGTCCCAGAAAAAGTTTGCCCCGTTTCTCCGTTGTTTTTCGCCCATGTTTTACTCGCGGCTAATGCCCAAAACACTTGTAAATTTAATGGCCCCGGCTATGACTTGGCTCCGCTGAACGAAAAGCAACGAAACGCGAAAGAATTAGGCGCTGGCAACATCTGCCATGGAAACTTTCTCACGCATTTTTAGTACTATTTAATTGCTTGGCATTTAGGGGTGGATGGTTGTACATATATGTGTGTTCTTGTGGGCGCTCTTCCTCCGTTAAGCTATTAATTAGTTCATACACACACAAATATACATACACACACCCTCCCTCCCTCAGAAGCTGACGAAATTTATAGCTTCTTATCGCAGCAACAAGTTTATCTCGTCTTCCTGCTAACGGACGCTCATTACGACCCCGCTCTGGGATAGACGGATAAATGCTTAAATGCCTGAATGGATGGCTGATGATGAAGGCTATGACATTCCCCCCCAAACCGATATCCTACTGACTGGGCAGAAAGCCCAGAGCAGAACAATCTGCAAATAATTATAAGGCCACCAAAAATCAGCGGGAACAAGCGCTGAAATTTTAGTCTGTAATTGAGTGAATTTTCGGTGGAAATAACCTTTTATGCATCTCAATTTTTTGGTCTTTTTTAAGTGGCAGATTTTTGATTCAATAATTTGCAATAAATTCCAATAATTCAATATTTGATTGACACAAATGGCTTTTTCATTGGAGTGTTTGCCAGCGATAAAGGCTAGTCGCTACTCTATTTAATGGCAATCATTGGTTTATGTATATATATTCATATTTTGTTTACCTATCGATTGTCAATCAAGCTTTTTAGTTGCTTACCAAATATGTCAATTTGGGAAATTAAATATTTAGCTGTAACAAAGGTCATAGCCAAGCAATTGTAAATGCTACCATAAATTATAAGTAACTAACTTCCGGAGGAATATGAGGAAATAGGAGAGAAGAGATCCCCCAAAAAGGTCAAAAGTGGAACACAGCTTTTATTTAATATTTAACAAGAATTTTGGTAAAAGATTTATGCTTAATAAGTTTAAAGATCTTGGAGAAGGAAGCGATTATTATTAGCTTCCAATAAAATAAGAGACCGTGAAAGAGTCTTAAACCTGGTTTATGGAAATCATTTCATTTCCAAAATTCACGACACTTTGATTCGACTTTCTTTAATGCCCATAATTAAGCCATGTCTCACACTGACTTTCAATGGACTAAAAGACCAAAAGTCGCTGGCAATCGATTGAAATTGAACCTGGAAACCTGGCCAAAATGAGGCAATTGGCACTGCCGCGCCAAAGCCAATCCAATTTAAGCCTCGCATTCGCAGGCGCTAGCTTAAAGTGGCATTTATTAAGGCCAACACCACATGAGCCAGGGAGAATACCAGAGAGCTTGGCATAAGGATATCATGTTTGGGTATGTGTGTGTGTTTGAATGTGATGTTTGCTTGTACATTTATATTTATGTGCATCTTGTTGCAGGCCAAAATGGGAGGAAAAGTCAGCTGCATCAGTTGCCCAACAGACCAAGCCAAGGGGCGAAACTGCTTATCCTTGAGATATAAACTGACATTTAAGCAACTCAGGCGTATGCATAGCACTCACATGGCACAGCACAAAAGGCAAACACACACACACACAGCACACACACTAGCCGCATATATAGACAACCTTGCAACACGCGTTTGGCACCAAAGGCATCCTTGCCACGCCTCCCCGCCTGCGTTCACACTTTTCAGTCAATTGCATTGATGGGGAAAAAGTGTGTGTAGTAGTTGTGTGTGTGCCCGTGTGTGTTAGGAGGGGAAATGGAATAGTTTATTTGGCATTTTAATCCTGAATTACGTGCCACAGATTAGCGCATGTAGCGCAAATCAACATCAAAATCCCTTGGGTTGAAAAAGTTCGAGCAATTAAATTAAATTGCATTTATGCATGTTGCTCTTTTGTACACTCGCACACCTACGAAGTACAGGTGCAAAACACACACACAGACAGACAGGCAGCGAGAGCTGCAAACACGTGTCGTATGAGCAATTCTTTTGTCTTGGTGTTCGCTTTTTTATTTGTTTCTGTTTCTGCTGCGGTCTCTGGCTGTGTGCGTTGTTTTTATTGAAATTAAATTGTTCGTGTTAAATTTCACCGCCACAAATTGTTCGCCTGCATGGGTTCTGGGTGTTTGGGGCGTGTGTGCGTTGTGTTGTGTTGTGTTGTGTGAGTGCGAGTTCCTGCTGCCACGTTGCACGTTAGTCAATGTCATGCTGCCCCACACACTTTCCGGGCAGCGAAAAAAGGAGACAGAGAAAGAAATCATTTGAAAGTTGTAAAATAAACAACTAAAGATTTTGTTTAAATATAATTGAAAGATTGTTGAGGCAATTAGAGTTACTAAGGTGGCAAAATAGCTCTTTAAATGTTTTTAAATTATCAGTAAATTATCCAGTTTAATTTAGCGGTAAATACCTTCTTAATGCTATAACTTTCCTTTAAAGATTTACCAAAACACCAGTAAATCTAGCCTCTTAGTTTAACAGCTGCCTAAATAGCGCCCATATTGTGGTTAACAGGAGCATTAAAGATCTTTACGACCCATTCTTGCTGTTTATAAATTGCCAAACCTAAAGTCCTTTCTAATTTTGACGTCAAATATCTTGCCATTTAAACATTAATCTCAGTGCATACCTTCCCACCTAGCTTTCTCTCTTCCACTTTTTTACTCTTTCACACAGCTATGTCAATTTGTGGTTTGTTGTCGCCTCGTTTTGCTGGCATGAGATATTGTTGGCGTACCACGCGGCGTATGAGCAACATTTGTAAAGGCACTCGCAGAGCCAGCTGCACACACACATACAAATATGCATACGCTGCAGGCACTTACCCGGGCCCCAACAATTACTTTGCCGAGGTTCGCCGGTGCAACAGTTGCATTTCTCAGCTACCTGAAATTCCGTGACCTGTCAGACACCTTTTGGGGTACTCCTCCTGCCCCAATCAGGCGCGGCCTTTGTGAATCCTTAATGCCCAAAGCTGTCTTGAGTGTTTCGCCTTCATTTAGCACTTAGCTCGGCCGACTGATTAAGACCAGCCTCCACGAATTGGGTCAAGTCTGAGCTCATTTAAGATTCAGCAGATGCTCGCAAAAGTTTTCTGACAAAAGCTAAATAGAGAAATAGGATTCATACACATTTAATACCTGTCAGGCCAAGTAATGAATTATTTCTTAAGCTAGACTTTAACAATTATTCAAAGTTTTATTGCTTTGAATGGGGTTTTAGTTTTGACTTTGATTTGCTTAAACCACTCATTAAATATTTAACAGAACTTTAGAGAAAATAATTTATTTAAAGTTGGATTATTTAGTAATTAATTATTACATCCACACAAAGTTTTATGTTGAAGTATTCAATTTTCCATTTAAATAAGGCAAGTTTAAAGTGTTTTCTTAAATTGTAAGCCCTTGTTTAAGTAAACCAGACTTTTACTTAATCAAATTCCCAACCATTTTGACACTCCAACTTTTTCCTCTTGAATTTTAAATAATTTCCAGCTCGTTGTATTAAATTTTCTATTTGACTTTATCAAATGCAAATTTCTGATGTTGATTTAGTTTAATTGGAATTTCCATACTCTGCTCTCTACTCAAATATCGAGCACGTTTTAAGCGGAATTTAAATCGTGTTAGTTTTTGAGCATTTCAATGCTACTCTACTCATTGCGGTTCCTGTTCCGAGCAAATGTTTGCTTTAATTGTGGCTGCTAAATTGTTTTTGCCAGCTTAGAAGGGCAAAAGAGAGCAGGAGGGGGTTGGCTTCAAGGGTTTCCTTGTTAATGCTAATTGCGTTTTGTCTGCTGCCAACCTGCTCGGAGCAAATGGAATTACGGAAAATAGTTGTCCAAAGACAAGAGCCAGGCCAGTCAGCCGAGGCAGCCAGCAGCCAGCAGAGGGGCAGCCAAGGCCAACCCACAAAACCGAATGGAAGCCGCAGAATTGTTGGCTAATTTAATGCGGCACAATTTCTGACTACTCTTGCTTTTTGCCTTGTTTTTTCTCTTCTTTTTTTTAATTTAATTCAGGAGGTCAGAGACGATTTATTAGGCTGCTGTAATTTCCATTGAATATGCATTGATTTGCTCATGATTTATGGGCCAGTATCCTGCATAAGGTATCCACAGCGGCGAGCTCATCAATTAGGCACGGCGAGTGTGCGTGTATGCAAAATGTGGATCAAAATGTCAATGCCGATTTATTGTTCAAAAATCGGTCAGCAGCAGCAGCAGGTCAGAACAAGGTTGGTATAAAGCATAAATAAAGCATATTTAATTTGGCCCAAAGGCTTGCTGGCCGCGACATTGTGTATATCGATGATTAAGGAGTCCTGCGTCCGCCTTTGTTCGTGCGTGAAAGAAGTTTTGGCCAATACGCGTAAGCCATATACAGACTTGTATGTATTATTTAGCCCGCTGTTGCCAAATACATGCTCCTCTCTGTGCACAACATCTGTATATACATATATTGCCTTAGCCTGGACTAACATCTGCCGTATTCTCACACAGAGCCAAAATAATATTGAGGCACAGTGCTGCTCAGTCAGGCGCAGACATACACAAGAATATGCGCATATAAATATTCCTTTATTTTTTATACATATATTTTCTGCTTCGGTTTTGCTTTTTTTATGTTTTTTTTTTTTGTGCACACAGGAAGCCGCCTATGCACAGATTTGCAAAAGAAAGTTTCAAATGAGTTTCCATTGAAACGCCCTAATGCCAAATTAAGGCAAAAATCCAGCATCGGGTTTATATGGCAGAAAATGAGACGTCAGACATGTCACATGCATACACACATCAGGCACACACGCACTCACACAAACTCTCAGTCAGAGGCAGGAAAATTCCAGAGGAAACGGCACAAAAAAATGGCCAAAAAAGCAAAGAAAACACAGAACAGCTTATAATGAACGAGCCAAAAAGCTTAAGCATCATTGGCAAAAGTTTCAAGTTTTTTTTTTTTTTTTGTCATATTACCAATATGACATGTTGGCTTCCAATCACTCCCAGCTCTTTTTCTAGCTGGAGAGATTGATGTTTCGAGGAAAATTGCCCCAGGCATTTGTTTTGAATTTTGGCTACGCTCATCCTATATTGTACAGTTGGGTGTTATCTTCACTCTAGCATCTGCTGCTAAAAGTTTTAATGATGTGTCAGCTTCAGATAGCGATATGTTGGAGTCGAAACTTTTGGAAGGGTTGGTCAGCAGACTCTTATCTCGCCCCAATCTTGGCCCAATAAGCGAATTAAAAATGCGTGAAATGCCGCAAAAAAAGGAAATTTACCATTTTCCCCGGTTTTCTTCTTTTTGTATCCCTCTAATTCCTTTTAAGCTTCAGTTTTTTTAATCTTTGGTCAGCCAAAAAAAAAAAGGGGACAAAAATTGGGGGCAAAATCGAGGCCATTCGGTCGAATGCGAATCGATGGGTAAATATAATTCTTTGGCCCCCACATCCGAAAGGTAAATTCTGACGCTCTCTGCCTTGGATTGTGTGTGTGCCTCCCTCTCTCTCCGTCCCTCTTGTATAAACACCTTAATCACATTTCACTTCAAAGCCCAACAATTTGCTGCTGCTGTTTATGCTGCCAACAATACTCTGTTTATATACGGTTCGTGTATATATAGTAAATGCTCCGTCAGTTCGCACACATGGCTTTGTTTATAGTTAAGGCCCGTCGGCTGACAATTAATTGTGCATTCATTTTAATTAGGTCCCATATTTTCGGGGCTAATTGCGAGGCAGAAGGGTCAGCAGGCCGGACCAGAAATATTTCAATTAGTAAATAACACGGGCTTTGGCATCGATTCTCCGCATTTTGTGCGACATCAAAATGAACTTAGCAGGGTTGCTGCTGGTGCTTATGATTTATCATTATTCGAGGCATACTTCGAGGCGCCACTCACACAGCCCCGAAGAGCAGATCCTTCGCAGACACACACACACACATTGGCTCTCGTACTAACGAGGCTAGCTGGGCAACAGCAGCGGCAACAGCTTCAACTTGTTGACGTTGGCTCCCAGCATCATCCGGCAGTCCGCCAGAGCGCCGGGCCGCCAGTCCACCAGTCCAGAAGTCTGCCAGTCCGCAAGTGGTGGGCGAAAAAAAAGGACGAAAAAATAAAATCTTCAGGCATAGGGAGCCAGCAAATTGTTGAATGTACATGTACACGGTGCCTGTGTGTGGGCGAATTTATATTATACAGTGGAACTTCCCTAACTCCAGCGAATTTCGGGGCAATGTTAGGACTACACAAAAATGAGGTCAATTTGTAAACCATTTGGTTCTAAATAAATATTTATTTTCAAAAAATATATAAGTAACTATACTAAATTATTTTAAGTTCAAAAATTTTGATTTGATCCTTAGAAATTCTATTTAAAGAAGAATCCCTGTATTTTCCATCTCATTCACTCTACATACAAGAACCAACACAGGCAGGCAGTCACGGGCCGAGAGACTTTGAGTGTTGGACTAACTGTTTTGCGGCATGCCAGAGCCCCAAAAGAGTGAGTGAGACACAGCGAGGGGGGGCTGAGGCGGCAAAGAGAATGGAAGTGTGAGTGGGAGTGCGAGTGGGAGGAAGAGGGTCTGGAGATGAGACCAAATCGAGAGGGGCAGAGAGGGAAAGAAATAATACCGGAACGAAACAGGCCTGGGTCCTGCTGAAACGTTAAAGAGCAAATAAATGTCTCGCAGCAAACAAACGAAAAAGATGAAGCAGAATGGAGGAGAGCGGAGAGCAAGAAGATGAAGAAGCAGCATCAGCAGAAGGAGCCACAAAACTCCTCGCACACACACACACACACACACGGAGATGCTGCTCGAAAAAGTTAAACACGCTTGCTTATTACCGTTACATTCGGGGACTCCAAGGGAGTTGGAGAGAGAAAACGAGTGTGGGTGGTTGGGAGGAGACGGTGATATCTGCCTTGCTTTTACTGTTTTCTTGGCGAATTTTTTATGTTGTTAATTTTCGTTTCATCCGAAAATTTGATTGTTTTTATTTAATTCTTTAGACTGAAATGCTTTTTGGTTTTATCTTTTTTTGTTTCTTTTTTTTTAATATTTTGTTTCTTGTTTTAGCTGTAACTTTTCTCACCTTATTGTTGTTCGGTTTCAAAACTTTTGTTGCCTTTGCTGCACAAACATTTTATTTTGTTGTTTTATTCTGGGCTAATTATGTATCATTTTTGTAGCTTTTTTCGCTTTAACCACGTTGTTATTTTAATTATTTTTTTTATTTTTATTTATTTTTTAGCCCCGACAGGCTGTTGAATCTTTTATGAGCTCACTAACACACAAGCACTCACAGACACTGGCACACTCACACAAACACACACACGAAAGCACTGGATGTCTTTTTTCACGTTGGTTATTTTCCTCCTATTTTTTTCCTTTTCGTTTTCTTTTTGTATGATCGCTCCGGGAAAACGTTTTCAACCGACCGATGTGTGTGAGAGAGAAAGACTGAAAGGCCCAGCACTGAATTACCCCATCATTGGGGCTCTCTGCCTCTGTCGCTGCCTCTGCCGCTGCCTCAGTCGCCGTCGCAGCTGACGCTTCTGCCGCGTCTCTGTTGAGTAACAGAATAGGTCAGTGCTAACAACAGAGACACCTGCATCACATTTATCCAATCTGGCTAGCCGTTATTCTGTTATTTATATGCTGTTGCATATTTCAAGCATCTGTTTTCTATCACAACTTTGTTGCTGCTCTACGCATGTGTGCGCCTCGAGTAGTGTAGTTTTGTTACTGTGTGTGTGTGTGTGTAGGCGGTGGGTGGCTCTGAGGTTGTGTGGCTGAGTGGGCGGCATTTGGCGGTGGGCAACGAGGGCATCTGTTTACGAGCCATGCTGCTAAGTAGTCTGTAGTTTTTCGTGCGTACATGGAGAAAAACAAATTTTAAATAATTAAAGAAATAATAATAATAATTAAGAAATAATGAAAATAAAATTTTAAAATAACACTGCGTATACGTAATGTTCACTCTTTTAAGAAGCATTACGTATACGTAATGTTGGTCTGATAAGCTGATAAAAAAATTGTTTTTAACTCACAAACTCAAAGCCAGAAAATAAAAAATTGGTAAGTAAATAAATCTGACTGTTATTTTATCATTTAAATATTTAACGAGAGAAAATTATTCACAATTTAACTTTTATAGACATAAAACTCCATTAAAACCCTCAAATATTCACCAAATACTAAAAAACACAAAAAATGCAAGTTTAATAAATAGATGTTAAAATCAAATAATAATATAATATATTTTTTTAAGTGTTCTTAGTGTGTTTTGTTTGTGGAGAGCACATTTTATGGTTCTGCTTCCGCTGCCCAAGCGGAAAACTCTTACTTTATGCTAAGCGTTTCGGTGTGTTATTATAGGCGAGCGCTCTTCCGCTTCCTCTGCCTGCTTCTCTCCTGATTTTATGCGATTTTTTTTTTTTTATGTTAAAGCAAGAACTATGGTAAAATTTTACAGTTAACGCACAGCCACAAACACGCACAGGAAAGCGAACACATGTTGCCGAAAAAGTTGGGCCTAAAGGGCAAGAGGCAGGAGGCAGCAAGCCTAACTAAAATGGCCGCCCCGCGCAGCCTCCAAAAAGCGTAAAATCGTACTACGTACATATGTACATACATATGTATATATGTATATATTTATGTATATATGGTCATAATGTCGAGGGAATACATCTACATTTACATTGCATTCGTACAACGTGTTTCCCTCGGCATAAACACGCGCCATTTAATTTGGAATATTACTTCTTCGGGGGCCCCAAGACCCATTTAATTCGATGCCAGGACTAGCGACACGTTATTAATATTCGCCGATTTCCAGCAATCTCACCGCAACAGCTGCTGCTGCCGAGCCTCGGAATGCGATTGAAAGGGAAAGTTTTGCGGGGGTAAGAGAAACAGTTTAACACGAACTGTTAACGCAGCTTCAGGCATAGCAGCACTGCGGCAGCTGGCAGCAGGCAGCGTGGCTAAAAGCCTTGAGAGCCCCTTTTAACAGAGCGCCAACAGCGGTGGCCCCAAAACTTGGCCAATAGGTCAGTTACACTGCAGTGGCCACAGCACAGAGCTCGGCATTTGGCGCATCGCTTGGCCAACGTCTCTGTTAAATATTTACAAGTCTATCTAAAAACACTGAGAGAAATTTACCAAATTAAAAGCCTCAATTTAATGCAAATTATTTGTAAAATTATTAAAATAAATATAATACATTGTTTGATTATTTTTCCACATATTTTTAAACTAAATAAGCAGAACTAAGATGTAGACTTAAAGTTGCGGCTCCTCATTAAGCACCACTGGCTCTCCATCCAATTTCCGGATGGTGGGCAAGCGCTTAATGCACTCGGCCCGCCAGGTGGGTTCGTCCAAACCCTCCGACAGAGGGTTACCCACCACCACCAAATCCTCAAGGGACTCAATCTCAGCCAAACGATTGAACTCCGACCAGTCCTTTATCAAATTATTGCTGATATACAAGACTTTCAGGCACTTGAGACCCGTAAGACCTTTGATTTTCTCTATAAGATTATAGCTAAGCCACAGTTCCTCCAGGGTTTCGGCCACAGCTTCCTGAAATATCATCCAAATTATTATACATTTTATATACCCTTGCAGGGTATTATAATTTCAGTCAGAAGTTTGCAACGCAGTGACGGAGACGTTTCCGACCCTATAAAGTATATATATTCTTGATCAGCATCAACAGGGGAATCTTTCTAGACATGTCCGGAAGAAATCGATTTTTTTGCCATTTTTGCGAAATTTGATAAGGGGTTACATCATTAAAATTTTTGATTTTGATAAAAAATCGAATTTTCAAAATTTTTAAATGAAGTATGCAGATTTATTAACTGTAGAAAATCTTGCACAGAACAGTTTTCCGATTTGAAAATAATGTTCTTTTGGCCGAGTTATGATATTTTTAATTTAAAAAAAAATCAAGAAGTTTTTTAATATAAAAAATTCGATTTTATAATACAAAATAATATTTTTCTAAGTCAAGGAATCATTTCCGACCCCATAAACCATATATATTCTTGATCAGCAT
Organism: Drosophila bocki; assembly: GCA_008042715.1. NCBI lineage: Eukaryota > Metazoa > Arthropoda > Insecta > Diptera > Drosophilidae > Drosophila > Drosophila bocki. Next base: position 54,438 of record VNJY01002545.1, read on the forward strand.
TAACATGCGAATCTTTCTAGACATGTCCGGAAGAAATCGATTTTTTGGCCA